>NQII01007082.1:65064-103745 GCA_002778355.1 Clitarchus hookeri | reverse complement strand
GGGTTGTCCAAAACCACTCTAGACGATCGCCGGTTCCTCAATGAAGGCCTTGTCTGCTGTTTGGTTTTATATTAAAACGCGATCAATGTACCTAGTTCCCGCTACAACTATGTCAAGGCTCAGTTGCACACTTGGAGGCAACAATCGCCGGAGCTCTGCGCGCGTACACAGAGGAATAGTAATTACATTATTTAGAGTTCACATAAACGTCACGGATTACAATTGTTACAGTCAGTGAGTATATATAACAGAAGATGTCTCCTCTATCTCTCTCTCTATATATTTATGTATAATCTAACCATTGGTATATCAGTTCATTTTGTCACTAAGAATGTGTACTCCAAAATTATTAAGAAATATATATGAAATGCAATAGGTTAATATGAGTTAAAATATTTAGCTATTATTTTAAACTGGTCTATCCTATTACTTAACGTATTCACTAAGATATCAGGATATCGGTACCAATTAACTTTTGGCCTTGGTCCATAAATTAAAACATACATTTTACATCACATTTATTGGAGTCAGGTCTACAATTATCTAGCTTCTGCGGTTCTGGTTCTGCAGCACCCACTATGTCTGTACTCGTGTGGTTTTCTGTAACTTTACGTCAGTAACAACTCTAAATTCTTCATGAATTTCCTGTAAAGTTTGCGATTTTAAACCCATTACTATATTATTGCAAAAAAAATACCTATTAAGAAAATTTAAATGTGTACACCAATATTAAGTCAATNTAAACCCATTACTATATTATTGCAAAAAAAATACCTATTAAGAAAATTTAAATGTGTACACCAATATTAAGTCAATTTAAATAAGCACAGTAGTTTTGTAATTTTACATTAGAACTTTCATCAGACAAAATGAGGCAGCTTAGCATATGTCATATAAATATGTGTGTACTGTTGTAAAGTGTGTGACTGAGCTGGTTATTAAGAGGGAATGCACTTGTTGACAGGAGAGAATCTGCCATGGCCGCCAGTAGCATATCCATGCTGGCCTTGCTGCTGCTGATGTCCGCTGTAACACCAGGACTCAGTACAGAGGGCGAAGGCTCGGTAAGCACGCCACATATCTACAACTCCTGTATCTTGGTCATGAATCTGCGGATCCCGAGCCTTTCTATGAAACGATAGCAAGGAAGGGGGCTTGAGAAACTAGAGATCATAAATGTCTTCTATTAATATGAGAATTGCACTTTACCGCTGGATNGAAACTAGTGATCAGAAATATCTTCTAATAATGTGAGAATTGCACTTTACTGCTGGTTCTGCGGCTCCTAACATTCTGATACACTGCGGCACAAACTAGTCATTTCCGCTGCATAGTTATCGAAGCTTGTTGTACAGCTGTGACGCTCTTGATACACGGAAATAACCTTTATTTGTTAAAGTTAAAATTTTAGCTTGCCTGTGAATATGTCATGTTGATTCTGATGATGATTCCATGCGTACAAGTGTGCAGCGAATAGTACCGTAACTAGTTTGTTATCCAGNGATTCTGATGATGATTCCATGCGTACAAGTGTGCAGCGAATAGTACCGTAACTAGTTTGTTATCCAGGTTTAATCATAAACGAAGCATTCTTATCTGTGTGATACATGTGCTTCTACTGAAACTAGCTGCATTCACATATGCAGTGCGGAGTGTATTCACTCAGTATAGTGTACATACGCATACTCTGCTGAATAACTCACGCACTCTCATGTTGGCTCTGCTGCGTTACTCTTTGCAACACCAAAACTCTGGTAATAACTATATTTCAGTAAGTACTACATATTTTATTGTAACCGAGCTGTTGCGTTATCACGATAGATATGTCAGTCTTGAAAATCGTTAGATTTATAGGAGCAGTAGGGAAAACAATTGCCCTGTAAAGGACTCTGTGTTACAATAATCTGTTATCTTCCACACAGTTATACTAGGTCTGATACCCCTGACCCTTGGAGTGAATGTAGCTCAGTAATAAATTCCCACATTGTAACCTAATGCCTCCTTTTCGGCTGTGGCTGACCTCCCGTGGGGCAGTCGGTTGGTGCGCCACCGGTCTGGGGTGAGGGAGATTCTGGGTTCGATGCCTTGGTAAGGCGTGGGTGTTGGTTAAATTGAGGTAATTTGCTACTTTCTAAGCTATCTCCTGATAAGCCTTCAGTTACAACACCGTGGGACAGTTATAAGCATTTTACAATACATTTCTCTGATACGTTATATCTGCCGCATCAATATGTCATCACATACACCACTTCAGTATTGCTCTTAGCATTTACGATTCATTGATAAAAACAATTCGCAGTAGGTTTTACTTTTATCTTTACAGATGACACTTACTTTATGATTATAAAGTATATCGCAAAATGGCTTCCAAATTTTACTTTTTTAATTGTTGCAAAGAGTCTTTGTGCCCTGTTTTTTTAATTGAGATACACTGCAAATTATAATATAGAGCAGAGTTTCACAGACAAATCAACCTAGAAAAAACACAATATTACAATGAACTTTGCTTAACCCAACTGCTAATATATTAGGAAAGTGTTGATGGCTGTGCAAGTAGACTGGCGCCACCAGTATGTATGTGGCTAGGATAGTAAGCATGAGTTGGTATTTAAACATACTTGTGCTCTGATTACAGCAGGATCATACGGCGACTGCCCCCATCATCGCCATGAGAGAAGTCAGCCGCGCCCTGGAAGGCTTCGGCGACACAGTGCAAGAAGGTCTACGCCAGCAGAGACAGAGCAGTGACGCCTTGACAGACCTGCACACGCTCACAGCTACAGTGAGTGTATAACCAACAAATGTAGATGCTGCCTATAGGGAAAGAGAAGGAGAGAGTGTAAGAGTAGTGTCCACAGGATCATTCTCAAATACGTGCAACTATAAACAATTGCAATCTTATGTAGTAACAAGCAACGGTTAACTAAATACATGTATACTATCAACAGTCTAGCATGTATGTGACCAGTTGAAACGCCAACTGTCACCTTGCCTCAGTATCAGGGATTTGGAACACACCGTCCAAGTATTGTAGGTCCGTCTGCCCCAGGACAACAGCCGGCGTCTGCTAGGCTCCATACTAAACCATGTTGCAGCATGTATTGCAGTGCAAGGAGGTGCATGGTACTATTGAAGATGACCAGACAGCGTACCACATATCCATATATTGTAGGCTTGGTTGAAATCTATGATGATAATGTGTATTAATAATATTAATCGTTACTTATCTAAAGCCTCAGATGCATCCGATNTGCAGTGCGAGGAGGTGCATGGTACTATTGAAGATGACCAGACAGCGTACCACAGATCCATATATTATAGGCCTGGTTGAAATCTATGATGATAATGTGTATTAATAATATTAATCGTTACTTATCTAAAGCCTCAGATGCATCCGATGCATCCTGTGAGTGTTAGTTTATTTACCAGCAGTGTATTTCATGTTGCCAAAATGTACGCTTAAATTCGGTGGAACATATAGTTCTCAGAGAATACAAAATTCTGGCGAAACGTTTTCTAACGTCATAGTGTAGAATCATACTAATAAGGTTTTGTGTATTTGGCCTCCAAAAATCTGGAGACATAGATTTGCTTGTTTATCATGTATTTTTGTNATACTAATAAGGTTTTGTGTATTTGGCCTCCAAAAATCTGGAGACATAGATTTGCTTGTTTATCATGTATTTTTGTCCTACTCCCGCAAAAAAGCTTAGATTATTTCTGCAGAGTTTTAAACTGAGCGGNATTTTTGTCCTACTCCCGCAAAAAAGCTTAGATTATTTCTGCAGAGTTTTAAACTGAGCGGTAAGAAGCCGCATACCAGGGCGCGAGTGATGGCACGAGAATGCAGGCTACGTCCGAGTTTCTCTCCAAGTATGCATAAGACTTCACTACGAACATACTAGCGCTGACCCAATAACAAATATAGTACACAGAGTGTCTATATTTGGCAATTGCACGAAGTTGATTATCTGCTGAACGTGTTAGCCTACTTACAGCAGTCCGTATTTGTTTGGTTGTCAATGCTGCTTTTCAGGGGCTATGAAGAACGACAGTTATATAAATATTTCATGTTATACGAAATTTATTTATTAAGTAAGATGATAAACTGTGTACATTATTANAACGACAGTTATATAAATATTTCATGTTATACGAAATTTATTTATTAAGTAAGATGATAAACTGTGTACATTATTAAAGTCAGTTACAGTGCTTTCAGTTATTTTATATTCTGAAAGTATTCGTATGCGTCTATATCAGCATCTTGTAAAACNAAGTCAGTTACAGTGCTTTCAGTTATTTTATATTCTGAAAGTATTCGTATGCGTCTATATCAGCATCTTGTAAAACACAGCAATGTTAAAAAAGGTAATTTTATAGTTGTTTGTTTGGTATGTAATTACAGAGAAGCCCAAGATTTTCCAGAATGGTTCGCTAAAAGCATAAAAGTTCAGTTTTCAATCGTATATTTTTAGTTTTGCGTTTATCTGTTCTTATCACATGACATCTAATTGTTCTTTAAAGGTGGAGGCACTTACTGAAGAAAACGAAGATCTGAAAAACCAGCTTCTTAATAAAAACCACACGGTAAGGAAACAAACTAATGTTTATAAACGTATATAAATATATATAATTTAGACAGGTTTTTTAAGCAAATTTTCCTATTATTACAATGTTAATCCATTTGTTGAGCAGAAATACTTCATTTTTCAAATTTTAATAAAAATTACATATTTATATGTTTTTATTTTTNAGCTTCTTAATAAAAACCACACGGTAAGGAAACAAACTAATGTTTATAAACGTATATAAATATATATAATTTAGACTGGTTTTTTAAGCAAATTTTCCTATTATTACAATGTCAATCCATTTGTTGAGCAGAAATACTTCATTTTTCAAATTTTAATAAAAATTACATATTTATATGTTTTTATTTTTTTTATTTTCTTATGACCAGAACTTATAACATATTAACGAAAGTTTTGAGAGAGAGAGACGGGAAAAAAAGGGATATTCTAGATGGCGTCTATTCTAGTGCTATAAGAAAATTTCATTAGTTGCCAAGCCTAGTGTTAAGTTGATGTACGTCCTATGGATATGACACTGACNTAGTGCTATAAGAAAATTTCATTAGTTGCCAAGCCTAGTGTTAAGTTGATGTACGTCCTATGGATATGACACTGACACCAGGTTCTTAGACAACTTTAACAAACGTACTTTAAAAATATATATTTAATAAAATCAAATTTTTATAACTTACCAATAACTGCCAAACAAATGCTTTGTTGAACAGAGAACACTATGATATGCTTAATTCATGATGGATATCTAAATATGTTGGATTATTTTTATAACTCTGTGTTTGTTGGGAGGGACAAATATTTTGGCAATCATCAGATATCATGACCTTCAAAAGAAATTAATTATATTATAAAACTTCACGATTTCTAGAATACGTTAAAATAAACATAAAAATTAAGCTTTTACCGTGGCACTGAGAGTAACAGATGCAGTATAACTCCCACTCTACTGCATCTCTATACTACAGCTGGTGTAGTCAAATGTCACTTATCAGCACAACACGTACACTGGTGAGNATATATTTAATAAAATCAAATTTTTATAACTTACCAATAACTGCCAAACAAATGCTTTGTTGAACAGAGAACACTACGATATGCTTAATTCATGATGGATATCTAAATATGTTGGATTATTTTTATAACTCTGTGTTTGTTGGGAGGGACAAATATTTTGGCAATCATCAGATATCATGACCTTGTTTTCTTTAATTAATATAATATTTTGAAGTGCTAAAGATGAATACGTTAAAATAAACATAAAAATTAAGCTTTTTCCGTGGCACTGAGAGTAACAGATGCAGTATAACTCCCACTCTACTGCATCTCTATACTACAGCTGGTGTAGTCAAATGTCACTTATCAGCACAACACGTACACTGGTGAGATGCTGACAAGCTTGGCGTCATGCTGGCATAGTAAGAGTGTGACNGTTAACTACGTATATACTGTATGCGTGTGCCGCAGGTGCAGGACCTGGGCAGGAATCTTGATGAGTCACGCCGGTACGCAGAGAAGCTGGAGCAGTTGGTCCAACAACTCAACAACACAGTAAGTATACTTTGTTGCCAGCGAAGGTGGCTACACTTACTCCTAGTCTTACGTAACCTAAACATCTTAACGTAACTTTGCAGTTATGTTAATACTTTCGTATTCGTAACTACGCCATCATTTAAAAATTATAGAGTGTTATACAGTACTTCATTTGTTACTTATTTACAGTACGTATTTATTCCAAACACATTAAAACATGTAAATACTACGTGTGTGTAGTAAACTAATATGATTAGGCTGTCTACGGTAAAGTGATCACTTTTAAGGCCATATTTATGTTTTTGATATCAGTCATTTTCTATACTTCTACCTTTATTTAAATAAATATCGCCATATAAGTAATGCACACAGTGTATACATTTCACTGGTCTTGAAAGTTAACGTATATAGCTGCAATAAAATTAATTTACTGACAATCAAATGANCAGTGTATACATTTCACTGGTCTTGAAAGTTAACGTATATAGCTGCAATAAAATTAATTTACTGACAATCAAATGAGAGGGCTTCAAATGGTGCTCACTTTACCCTGAATAGCCTATGTTTGGCATTAATTTGCACATTTTCATATGTGGATAAGGGACACTGTTTATTTATAGTTTATAATTTTTCGTCTTAAAAATATATATACATAATTTATAAAGTTATGATTAAATACGTATATTGCAGTTACTAACAAAGTTATTCTGAATTAATTAGAATATCNACATAATTTATAAAGTTATGATTAAATACGTATATTGCAGTTACTAACAAAGTTATTCTGAATTAATTAGAATATCCGACACACGCAAAATACGGTATACCTAACTGAATTAAAAAATTCGGGATAGCTGAAGGTAACAATATTTTGAAGGTCAANATACGGTATACCTAACTGAATTAAAAAATTCGGGATAGCTGAAGGTAACAATATTTTGAAGGTCAACTAAGCGATACAATGATAATAGGCAGCACTTTTAAATGCTTTCAGGTAATTTTAAACCATTGATATTTATAATTATTATGATTATTTTGTATATACCAGATTTACACAGTTAAGGGCCTCTGGTATTCTGAAAAACTCTTATAAAGCNATTATTATGATTATTTTGTATATACCAGATTTACACAGTTAAGGGCCTCTGGTATTCTGAAAAACTCTTATAAAGCGATAGTTTTCATATTATTGATATAAACTTGACGCCAGTGTTAAATATTGGTTTCATAATTTATAAAATTTCTTAATATTGTCAAAATGATTATCAATCCTCATCTTGACTGACGGGCTAGAGGCAAGTTGCGGTCGGCAGTAACAGACGTGTGTCTGTGCCACAGAGTAGAGACGTACACAGAGGCTAAACTATGTGGCGTTTGCTTTTGTATGGGCGTAGCCTCTCGCTGATTGTCTGTACGAGGCTCTGGAAACGTGTGATTGGTTACTGCATGCTGCGATAGGTCACCTATTGGCTAGGCTGCTGACTAAGAAGTAAGTTACCAGGCGCTGATTGGTGGAAAGTGTTCGGAAATGTTACTGGACTGTGACGCCATTTTGCTTGTGTGTGCACTTGCATTTCTTGGAATAATCAACTGTTTCTCCTCTGTATTCTTTAATGCTCCATGTGCGTGAACATTGCGTTACACATCTTAGCTTCACTCAACTCTGAACTGGAAAGCTAGGAGTCGGGTGAGGTTCCCGTATAATACGCCCTCCTTCTGCATGCTTTGAAAACCTTCTTTTATTTATCCCTGGTTCCGCAGTAGTATCATATATTTCGGTACTTCAACTAACAATAATTTTTCTAGATTTTGTTAAAATAATACTCTTTTAATATAACATAATCCACAATAGAGTGAAAATGCGAAATAATGGAAACATCTTGTGCCACATTTGTTTACGTAGTCTTATTATAAAGATTTGAAATAAAAATTTGCTTCAAGAAAAATTTAAAAAGTAGATATTTTTTGACTTAAACAAAATTTTGATTAGCTACGCCACAAAGTTCTACAGTGCGGCACTTTCTGCGTACACAATAAGGGCATTATATATATTTTTTATATTATATTAGAATATTAATTTATTTACGATACAAATAAAAAAATTACTGATAAATTGATTTATATTATCCCGCGGTGATAATAAAAATAATTTTAAGTTGGATCCAAATAATATATATATGGGAACCACAATGAAATTCAACTAAATGTATAATAAAATTAAAATGTTCACTAACCTCTTAGTTCTAAGTTGGAAGGTTAGTGACCCACATCTTTTAATTTGCAGTGTGGATTTTCATGGTACCTTAACACAAAATTATAAACCAATTTTTCAATATAGTGGATAACGTTGGTAACTTTAAGATATTTTAAACTTTTTAACAAAGATGGAAATATTTTATTATAAGTGTAAAGACATCTTAGCAGCAATAACACTTTTCTTCGTAGCATTTGTTTAGTAATAAAGTTTTTAAGTTGCTTCATACATATACTAAATATTGAAAATCATAGTGGTAGTAAAACGCGATGAAAATTTCCAGGAATAATAACAAAACATTTCAGGCTAATTATACTTTCGTAATGTATTGTGTAATAGATATATATATATACTTTATTACAAATAACTAATCACTAATATTTCAGAGATTTGTCGTACCTTAATTAAAGAAGTTAGATGCCAGTACAACAGTGCTTCCCAAACTGTGGTCCGCCAACCCTAATTAAGGGGTCCGCGACGAACTTCGAGAAAAATTAATACATTATTGCGAATCTGGATTTTCTATCTACGCAGCCACCATAACTAAATACCGAGGCTGTCTAGATGCTGAACCTGACATCTGACTCCGGCTATCAAATATTAAACCAAATAATTCAAAATTGTGCGAATTAAAACAGCCTCATTCTTCCCATTAATCACGCTGAATCTATGTTCAAATCATTAAGTTGAATTTATATTGTTCGATTTCCTACAATAGTTGTACCTACCTATCTATTCCGTTCTGTATAATTTGTGTTTTGTGTATTAAATAAGGTTGAGTTTTTAAATCTAATTTTTTATAGTGATATTCCCCTCCACCACTAATAACAAGGCATGGCCTGGCTAATTTACCAAACGTTTATTTACCCAAAACTGCACATTTAGTGTCATGTATCTAAATCTAAGTACTTGAGTAAGAGGGGTCCACGGTAGATATTGTTCCGTGGAAGGGGTCCGCAAGCCAAAAAGTTTGGGATCGACTGCAGTACAACATATTTCCTGGTTTTTTATTATATTTAATATTTTCAGAATTGAGTAACTTGAAATAAAAAAAAATGTATTTCTCTACAGAGCTCAATATTGAAAATTTTAATTCTCAGATTGATACATAACTGATAGGTTTCCCATATTTAGATTAGACACTGAACATTGAACATAGTTTAAACAGAAAAGTGCAATTGCGTGGTGTATTTTACATGTTTCACTGTGTGTGCTTTTAGCTGGAGAGTAAGAAGAAGGATGTGCCTGGGTGTGCGGAAAAACCTCCNCCTATGGCTCTTAGCTTTATGGAGTCGCATAATGGTACTGAGGCAGCGATATATGTTATTGTCATAAATATTAAATACTACAGCCTACTGTATATCTAGACCAACGAAGGTGATGCTCACTGATGTAGAATTGCACATTTTGTCATTTGGAGCAAAACCGATTAAGAATCATTGAATTCTTATCATAAAACTACAGTTCTAATAGTAACAAACAAATTTTATACAAATTTTTTTGAAACATTAATTATGCTAACAATTATTTTTTCGATAGAAATCTTGTGCTCTTTCATATATCTAGGCAAAAAGATAGCACCCGAGTACCAACCAAAATATTTACACAAATATTTAAACTGCAATTTTTCTGCCTTAATATGTATTCACATTAAAATCTTAAGATGAAAATTTTAAAAATTGCATGAAATTTTTTATTCTTTAAATGTAAATTGGAACTTTCTAAACGATAATAATATGAAGTCCTGACATCCGATGATAAATTCATAGGTTTATAATCAAATACTATATTTAAAACAATTTTGTAATAGTGTGAATTGTTAACGCTGTAGTCATGAGGAATCATGAAGATAATTTCAATTCAGATAACACACCACCGCCGCAGAAAATAATACATATTATTTCGTTAATTGTGATTACTATAACACAATTACTTATACTTGTAAGGATATGCAAAAAATTCAAACCTATTATTAAAGAGTAAACAGAATTTTCCAATTTAAGACTACGGGATTTTTGACGACAAAATTACACAGAGATGCAATTACTTATTGCGATGTGTATAACTTTGTAACACAGAGATATAATGTGTGGTTAGCTGCATATATTATCGTCGAAAAAAATGCATAATAATTCTAGATAGATAAACGGTTCACGGAATTAACGTACAGCATCTCAAACGACAAGGAACATCATATTAACTTTGAAAAATGCGACATTCTCCAGTTTATGTAATTTTAATTTTACATAAATTTTTATAAGGCCGTACATTCCCAATTTTTATTTAATTGTATTTAATATAACGGAAATTTTTTTATCTATGTTTTACATAATTAAGCATATTTAAGTTGGGGACATAGACAGCTTTCGGCTGATTAGCCATCAGGGGAGTCACATCCTGACAAGATGCGACTGTATCGATAACTGACTATTTGGCCAGCTTGGCTAACATAACCTTGGGAGATAATAATGTGTTACAGCATACTCTGTGAGCAAACTACGCAAGGTTTTGGGCAAACTCATCCAGTAGGAATATGACATGGCATTGAAAATAAGTTAAACTATTAAATTATATATATTATTTTTATAATAATTGATATAATTTTATTAGTTAAGGTTATGCCAGCTTAAGTTAGGATGCTTTAAGTTGTGGCATGTTACATAAGGTTAAATTAGTTTCGTTACAAATACCAGAAGGTTAGGTAAAGAAAGATTTCTGGGGATGGTTCGACTCATTTAGGTTAGCTAATATTCTTATTGCATGGTTTAGATTATGTAATATTAAGATGAGTTATATGGATCTTGATTAATCACGTATACATGTAAGTTCAGATCAGGTGAGTTTACTTCATGTAAGGTTAGGTGTGGTCAGGTTACATTTCTTTAAGTTAGGTTAGTTATGTTTGATTTAGATTAGGTGAAAACGATCACATTGAAACTCGTATGATGCAATAAATACGCACACTAAATTGCATTGGTGCATAAGAGATTTAAAGACTCGTCAGAATAAGGCGCAGCAAAGAAATGTCCTGTGAGAACACCCAAATGTATACACCAAGGAGGGACAGTTAATAATCTATTTTTGTAGTCAACGATGAACATGCTGGGAACGGTTTTAATTATTTTTGTTGAGGATATGCTGCGAAGTATTATAGGAATCATTAGGAACAGACAAGCTCGGAGGACAAACAGATTTGATACGTTCACTTACTTAGTTATGCAATTGGATTCAGGGTCACCTGTCAGAGCACCGGGGTAAGGTTCAAGGCTGAGGCTAACTGGGTTTCATGAGAAACGAATATCAACACAGCCAAGGTTGAGAAAATCAGTCTTGGTTTATTGCTGGCTGCTCGCC
Organism: Clitarchus hookeri; assembly: GCA_002778355.1. Taxonomy (NCBI): domain Eukaryota; kingdom Metazoa; phylum Arthropoda; class Insecta; order Phasmatodea; family Phasmatidae; genus Clitarchus; species Clitarchus hookeri. The sequence continues at coordinate 92,018 of NQII01007082.1, read as the reverse complement.
AATTGTTGAGGGATCTCGTTATTTGGCAGGGATTCGTCTCTTGGGATGTTGAGCATAGTGTGTACTTGACTGAGCTAGTCTCAACCTGGAGCTTCTTTGGAGCAATGTGGACGCAGTAAAATGTGCACCTAGTGTGTGCACACTCAGCATGTTATTCAACATATAGCGATATGATGACCACCGTACTTAAAGCTGGACTATCTCTCCTCATGAAGATACACAGAGTCAACTTTCGTATAATCTTGGGAATTGAGTTTGCTGAGAAATCACCGTCTCAAAAAAAAATTCTTATTAGAATCACGAATTAACAATTTGCGCCATTGTAAATGTTACATAAAACCAAATGTAAGCTGTTAAATTTAATAACTAGAGTGCCAATAATCAATACATGTAAAAAAAAGTGAGAACTTTAATGTTTGCGTAATGTTCGTTGTAATTTTTTGCGATATTACCTTTTTGTATTCAAATGTTAAATTATTCTTAATTTCAGCCAGCGTTTAAAATACCACTTTATTCTTCAAAAGATCACTTATTTTCTGTTATAATTTGTGTTTTCCTTCAGACTGAAGATATATTATAAGCGGTTGTTGAACTAGTTTTAGAAATTACGAATTATTTGTACTAAAGTTAAAGTTTTAATATACATACATTAGTCATAATTTATTGTTGAGCGTGAACTTATGTAGTGGACAAACAAATCAGAATAAAGAAAACAAGAAATAATTTAAAATATGTATAAAATAAAACATAATTGCAGTTTTTTGCAAAAAAAAAAAAAAAAAAAAAAAGGATTACCCTGAAGGTGCCATCGCAGAGTCACATAAGTGGATACTGCCACAGCACATCGTAGTGTGTATACAGAACCAAGCCTTCATTGCTAGGGACCAACACTTGCAGGTTGCACTTGCTATGGTGTTGGACTACCCATAGCACAGGGACAGGCGGCGATAAGGTCGGGCATGGAGGCATACAGACGTAGGATGTCCTTCTGAGGAAGAACCTGCCTCATATGAAGCAGCTGAACCTCCAAATATGCCATAGTTGCCGCTGGCCGATGCCGCACTCCAATTTGTTCCCAAACGTTCTCGATGAGCGAGAGGTCTAGGGACCTTGCTGGCGAAGGAAGAGATACCCGAGCTGTGTGAGGCCGGGCATTATGCTGCTGGAAAATGGGGTTCTCAAGACGCACCAGAAGGGGAGCGCACATGGTCACAGTATTTCCGGGACAGGGTTTATTCAATCACCACCTGTGAGGTGTAGGAATAATAGGAAATGGCACCGCACACCATGATACCTCTCGTGCCACTATAGATTGAAGTGTGGATCAAGGTATTGGCGAGGATATCTCCAGACTCGAATTCGACGGTCTGTAACCAGACAGTATCGTTATTCGTCGCTGAACACGACTCGTTGCAAATCCGCAAGCTGCTATTTACCTCTTTCCTGGAAGAAGGTCACACATGCTAGGCGATTCTTGGGTCGTGGTGGTAGACGTCATAAGGGACGCCACGACGACAAATCCCGCTCTACTAGCAGCCTGGATATGGTATTAGTAGACACAGGTGTATGACCAGCTGTCGTAATATGTCCGTGGATGTTGCGCAGCGATGCGTGCGGAGTGTATACAGCTTGTCGTACCTTGAATTGATCCTCTCAGCTGGGGTCTGCTGGTCGGCTCAAACATGCTTGATGGATGCGTGTACTCTCCTGCTCCCACTGCGTCCAAAACCGACTCATAGTGTAAACTGAACGGTTCGAGTGGGGAACGATGCGCCAACATGCCTCTCGGAGGCCAACAATGCTGCCTCTCTCAAACTCATCCAGCTGGGTAATGGATAGTTGAATGCACCATCGGGGAATGTTGTGTGTACTCTGATTTTGGCTCAAGCAACAAGAATCAAAACTTATTAGGACACTCTTAATTTGACGATATCATTCACATTGTGGTTACATATTTCAGATATTGCATATTGACAGAACAGTTAAATGTACGCTGTTTATGAAGATGTTCACACAACAAACATATCCAAACATATGTAGATGTTTTCTATTTAATGTACAAATATAAAAATAAGCTTGAGGAATATCTTTAATTGCCATAAGCTAAAATACACACTAATTGCTGTGTTAACAGATCGCACTACTGAAACAGAAACCAATTCATTGCAAATACTCGTCGGGAATCGATATGGTCCAATTTAACTATCGGTATAATATAGGCGACTCTTGCAATCATTTGCTATATAAATTACGTTTTCTTGTTCGTGGCCCTAAATTAATTTATTTATTCATATGAAATTTACCACAGTGCTAAGTCAAAAGTCCGAAAATTCCTTTTTTCCATATTTTGAAGATTATGAAATAGAAATACACTATCGTTTGTTAAAAATAAAACCCCAAGAATGATACATGTGATTGAAATGAACACTATACCAGATATTACGTACACGAAAAAAAAGTATTACAATAATAGGAGTTTACACGATCTCTGACCTCGACGTCGGGGCATGGAACCTAAGAGGGCCTGGATATGATCCTCCACATGGTATGTATGCGAGTCCACATAGCATCAACAGTTCCATGATGAACAAATCGCTGACGCACCATATCCCAGACATGTTCTATGGGCGACATGACAGGCGAACGTGCTGGCCAGGGAAGCAGTGGTACCCGTCGTTAATTGTAGAAGGTTTGCACATTCCTCGCCACATGTGGCCGGGCATTGTCCTGCTGAAATATGGCATGTAGAGTCGCCTGACTGAGGGGCGATACCTTGAGCTGTAAAACCTCCCTGATGTAGAGGTTCCTGTTCAGATTGTCATCAATACGTAGGAGTCGATATCGCATGTTGTATCCAATAAGTGCTTTCATTTCTCGTGTATCATATTGATCTTGGAAAGTATGCTGGTTGGTAGCATACTATAGTTAATGTTATTTGTGTCAGATATCGTAAGCTATACATCGGTATATTTGCATAATTTTAGTCATTTGCAAGAAGCATGGTCTGTTTTCTGGGTCAGTGTATGTGCGTGTGCGTATATGCTTGGATAAGTGTGTGTTTGTGTACGAATATGTTTGGGTAAGTATTCGTGTGTTCGCAAATGTTTGGGTAAGGGCGTGTTTGTGTGCGAACATGTTTGGGTAGTTGCATGTATGTGTGCGAACATGTCATGCGATGTTCCCCTACCACTTTATTTAATGTTTGACGATCCCTGTCGGTCAACACTCTTAGACTACACAGCCTCGGTTTAGTTGCGGTTTTACTTCCCTTTTCCACTTTAAAATCACTCCCTGTCAGTTGATTTGGGCAACATCAGAATGGCAGAATGGACCTGACGTTGTGTTATGGTGATTTTTTGAGGATTAAAATGTTGTTATGTTTTTTTTTCTGATGCACAATTTAAACTTAACTTGGCTGCTGTAGCCATAATTTTAGATAATTCTTATGTCAGGATCTTTTGACACGGGTAAATAATACACTCTTTATCTCAGCAACTGAACGTATTCTTTAAAAACTATCTGTTTCTCTTCTTGTGAATGCCGTCAACCGTGATCTTCGTGCTAATTTCCGCGGGTAGGGTCTTTGCCACCGGTAGAATGTGTCACAGATGGCCTGTGATATTTGCTGAGTGACGCATTTGAACACGTGTGTTTGAAGCGTGTTGGTGAGCGAATTTTCTGTCTCACTCCCTCGTGCGCTGTTCTATATTTGTTTCGAGTTTATATGCAAACGATCCGCAGAAGAATGATAGTGAAATGTATTGTGACAGCTCTCTCTATTCCCGTGGCAGGTGTGCGCAAGTTTATAAATACCTACCTGCGTGGTCTCTCTTGCTCTTTGCTCTTTTGTCTTCGCTCTTCTATTGAGAAGATGGCGGCGAAAGTCCAAGGCCTAAGGCAAACAGCGGAATAACACCATGCAGGGAAGTAACTAGTTCTTTTCTATCATGTAGGTGGAGTTAATTGGTAGACGTTCTGGGGCCAGCACAACCAGTAGTCAAAAGTAGTGTTCTTTCGAGTTCAGTTGTGTCCCTTACACGTCCATGTACCACTACTAACTTAATTATGTTCTGACTCCGGTTTTGGAACTGTAGGCTAGTCTAAATCAATATACAGTGAATGGTTCAATATTTATTGTTTAAAACTTTTTAGGTACTGCAAGGCAGCTTGTCGATTATTTATATTATTTGGATTATATTTATGTTGAATCCTCGGCCGTGACTGTCTTCCCTCTTTTGATAATTTTGATACTTGTATGTCAATAATAATGAATTACACATGCGTTTTCCGAATAGAAAACAAACTGAATTGCTATAGTTACTATTCTTACAGGTGTATTAAAATCAGCTATGAACCAAACTACAGGTAGTCATATCCCCCACACCCCACTAACCATTCTAAAAACTTGTGCATTAATTTATATTATTTTAATATAATATCGATATCTGTAGAAAGAACGGTTGATCTCCACAATTATTCGATCCCATCCAGTCCCACGCTCTCCCCCTTCGGGTGACAATATTGCTTACTGATCTGGCAACCAATAACTGCACCACTCTAAAGTCACTGAGATCCCTTGTTCCACTCATTCTGCTGCCATCGCGTGGTACTGACCAACATCTAGACCTCTGCCTCCCTTTATAGCGGTGACGGTGGTCATGGTGACAGGTGGGGAACAGTTTACTTTTACAGAGGGATGTCCGGATATTTCTGATCAGAGAGAGAAGCCGTGTAATGGGATAAATGTTGCTGTTCGTATGGTCGAGGCACGAATATGAGACATATTTGGGAGGTTCTAAACAGCTGATATCTTGAGTGCCGAAGGGAACGAGATGAAGTGTGGAAGGATTTGCGAAGGAATAGTAAGTTGGGGGAGTGACCGAGTACCCCGGGGAAATCCCCACCCCATTTCCCCGGGAATCGAGCCCGGTCTGCCATGGCGACTGTCGTGACAGCCGCATCCCAACTGGCGCGTGTTCACAGGTTCTACAGTACAGCTGCTCCAGAGACTGGCAGACGTTGAGGAAGGGCCTGGATGCTGAGATGGACCACAGCAGAGAGGTGTACGGTGAGCTGAAGGACATATACCAGTACTCAGTGAACCCGCACTGGCATATGGGCTACTACGGCTACACGCAGCTGGTCACGCTGCTACTGTGCGCCGGCATGCCTGTCGACTTGCCTGACGAATCAAACAACACGCTGCTGTATGGCGCGGCGTACGGCGGACACTACCAGCTCACGGAGATGCTGCTGTCGCGCGGGGCCGACTTGAATGGGAGGGACTTCTACGGCTTCACACCGCTCATGGCGGCGGCGCACTTTGGTAACCTCGAGATAGTGAAGCTACTGGTGCAGGCCGGCGCTGACACCACGGCTACAGACGTAGACGGCCACAATGCCCTCTACTTTGCCAAGTACAGTGGCCCTAGAGCAGTGCAGCAGTACCTGGAGCAGTTCCCCTCCTAGCCACGCCCACACCTAGACAAGCAATAAAGCCTTTACTCAGACTAACCTGTATTCTTTACTTGTCTAACTTACTCACCTGAAGTGTGTACTGGTGTGATAACCACTGGTGCGCTACCAAAGTTGCGAGGACCTGATATTTGTAAGAAATGTGAACCAGGAGCGACTGTACTGGTTATCGGCAGCCTATATGCTCCTCAGCAAAATTATGTTTCCGAAACGTCATGATAATAATTTGTCTTATATTTCCTATATAATTTTTTTTTTAAAGTTCGTTTGGAAATGTTTTTTCTAAAACTTATTAAAATTATGTGTGCTTTTTTTACTAGAAAAGAGGAAGCAAACACAGATGTGAAAAAAAGCAAAGAATAATAATGCCCATTCATCTGCGTGGCTCAATGTAAAAAATTTCATATTTTTCCCCAACTAATGGAGTAAACTTACAGAAATTGTAGGCAAACTTCTTAACTTTGTATTGTGTGATAGGTTTTTTTATCAGTAAATAAGCATTTCCTGAAATCACACAAATATTGATAGACTTGTCTACTTTTGAATATCTCATTTGAAATTAAAATGTCCAAGCTAAAAACGTACTTATTATTTCACAACTGTAGTAGATTACGTGAAATGTTTTGAATATTATTACATCTATACAAGAAGGAAAATTAGAATCAACTAAAACTGTAGTCCCCAGTACAGAACGGATACACAAACCATACCAACGTATGGTACGTCATCATTATAAAATAAAACAAAACGCCCTTTTTTAGGTTTTCGAACATAACAATACATAAAATACAGACACACATTTATTAGACTTATCGTTTCATACATAATAAAAACAAAACAATCGTTTCCGTTAATCTGTTATATGCTGCAGTAGAACACTGGAATCTACAGTATAACTTGTATAACATATATGTATACTCTCTGAAGACCACAATAGCTCTGTCTTGGCACTCTGCCCATAAAGCATTCCGGTGCCTAATGACCTGGCTGGTATATGGTTTTATATTCCTCACTGCCAGGCGAGTAGAATGTAAAAGAGAGTTCTGAGACAAGGGATATGTGGGAAAGGAGCCAGGCGCCGACCGAAAGTCATGTTGTGACGACACATGGTGGCCATCTTGGATGTGGGTAACATTTTTATCTTGACCTCGTGGCTGTTAAATTATCCCGTTTTAACCCCAAAATCTTTATAAGTGACTTATATTTCGCTAAAATCGCCTTTTTTTTTTCCAAATTTTACTACATAGATGAAAGTAAAAATTGTCTACACTTGTATTTAAATAAATACAGCACATTCAGCACTCTTCAATGTGATTCCAACAAAGTGACCCAGAATTAGCAATTTGAGCTCAAGACTCCCTGAAAAAGACCAAAGTGGTTTCGTGACTCTTCGATGTGAGATATATGGAAACTCTCCAAATCAAGAAGGTGTCTTATATCTCCGAGCAAAGCCCAGCCAACCAGAAGGTATGTAGACCACATTTCTTAACATTATGGATTCCAACAGCAATGTTGGATGTCCGTGACCGTGATATTGTCTCGCAACGACATTAAAATAGAAAAATCGTGGAAAATTAAAAGAAACTGTAAAAAATTGTAAAAATCGGGAGGCGGGGGAATGACATTATAAAACGCGGCCACCATTTTGGATGTCCGTGACTTAAGCCTTGACCTAGGAATGGCCTGAAAATAAAAAAAAAAGAGAAAAAAATTGGGTAAACGATATAAAACATCGCAAAAATCTACAGTATGGACAGCAATCTCTATCTTGGATATCTTTATTCCTGTATTGCCCCCATGTGACTATCAATTGGAATAATACGTACAAATAACAATTGTTATACTTATGATAAATAATAGGGCAATAATTACAATTGGATTGGAGTGGAGAGATTCGGACGGCTCTTTACTTCGAGGGAATGAAAGCCGATGAGAATGAAGTGAGGTGAGTATGGAGCGGCACCAGAATGCACGGGCAAGGAAAAAGGAAGATCCCGGAGACAACCCGCTGACCAGCGCCATCGTTCGGCACGATTCTTACATTCGAAAATCCGGAATCGATCCTTGTTCGCCTAGGTAAGAGGAGAGCATTCTAACCACTACACCACTGCGGCTTCTGAACACCATCTTGGATATCTGTGACCCGTACCTTAATCTTAGACAAACTCGTAATAAAAAAAATCTGCGAAAACCGTAAATAATCTAACAGAAACTAAAATAAAACATTAATAATTAAGTGAGATTTATTAATAATTCATGAAATATTCGGAAATTTTGGGGGGAAACATTTAAAAACTAACATTTAGAAGGTTTAGAGTTCTATTCCTATAAATANTAATCCATTAAATATTCGGAAAATTTGGGGGGGGGGGGAAACATTTAAAAACTAACATTTAGAAGGTTTAGAGTTCTTTTCCTATAAATATGGCTGATCACTCATTCTCCAGCATGACAACCAGCAGACGACTGACCCACAACCATTGTTTTTACATTTGTTATTTAATCAGACAGTATCTACCCTAAAACTACATTCCACAGGCTGCATAGTGTGCCCCCACCCTCCCAACCTCCCTTTATCATCCAAAGAACCATTGTTTTAACATCACATGCTACCACCGCCCTCTTCATCCTCCCCCATTAACCAACTACAGATCAATCGCAATCACCACTAGGCTGTGCTAATAATTTAAAATCAATACCACCTCTATCGCTTGTAGTTGGTTGTTGCTGACATGAAATCTCCTCCTCTTCATGTAATTAATGTAGCCGAAGGCGTACCACATCATATTTCTTCGCTAGATGCGAGAGGTGACATCACTCTCTTTCTTTCTTTATATCTCTCTCCCCTTATGTTTCCATCGTTCACTCAGGTATGTAATTTTATGCTCGTCTCTTCCTTCTGATTTCGTTTAATTTCATCGGGCGAGCTCTTAATTACACACACATTCACCTTCCAAATTATAATATGCTCAAATTTCAAGTAATTTTTCGGACCAGCTTTTTACTGTAGTGTAGATGTATAGATGAATAAATGTTTAGTGGGGTGCTTCCAACCAGCATCCCAACTTCGTCTTTGGTAGTTTTACTGCAGCTGAACATCCTACATTATCAACGATACTTTTCACACGCCTTTAGAGCTAGGCCCTTGAAACTTGGAATGTATAGGGCACACTCGAGTGATATGTTTTATCTTCTGTGCTCTTCTAAGCAGTTATGAATCCATTCCATAAATATTTAAATCTTTCTTTTAATCTCGCAATCTTCCGATCGATCTCTCAATCTTTCGATCAGTCATTCACTCAATCTATTATTCTTACAACCTTTCGATCAATCATTCGATTATTCGATAAACATTTCAATCAACCTTCCAATAATTTGATTAATCTTTCAAACATTCTACCAATATTTCAAACTTTCTGTCAATATTTTAATCCTTCTATCAACATTTCAATGTTTCGTACAACCTTTTCCATCTGTTTCTCGAAAAATATTTTAATTCATAGTCAATCCGTTTGTTTGTGGGCTGTCTTATACCCATGCCTATAGAAATGCGATTAAATCACGAACTATGCCACTTGGCGACTGCTTTATGTTTTGTATGCAGTCCACTGTCAGTGCATTTATAAATAATATCTTCATTAATATTGTGTACTTAACATTGACCAGTTGGAAATTAAGCCCAACTTCTGCATGAGAGGTCCACAATTTTATAACCTCGACAAAAGAAATCCGTTTAAAGGAGATGCTCTGAATTTTGCACAAATATTTTTTTTAAATATAACACATTTTCAAATAGTTCACCTTACATACAAGCATGCTCCTTAAGTAATCCCTGAAGCATCAGAAAATACATGTACACTCATTAAAAATATTGATTATCGTGATGGTGCCATCACAGCAGCACATAAAGTTTATAGGCGCAGGACATGGTAGTACGCATATATAAAATATAAAACTATTTTACCACAGCAAGCATGTAATGCAGGGGACCAACACTTGCAGGATGGACTTAGTATTGTGTTGGACCACCCGTAGCGTGAAGACAGGCAGCGATACGGTCGGGCATGGAGGAATATGTAAGTTGGATGTAGATCCAATGTAGATCCTGAAGTAGATCCTGCCACAGCTGGTGCAACTGACCCTCCAAATTCGCTGTAGATGCTGCTAGTCGGAGTTGTCATCCAATCTGGTCCCAAACATTCTTGTTGGGCGAGAATTAAGTGTTCATTTCTGATTAAGGAAACATTTTGGCACCACAAAGACAGACCAGATATATTTGTGCTGTGTGAGACTAGGCATTATTCTGATGAAACGAATTTACAAAAAGACCTGCCACAAACATTTACTACAGAACGTGATATAAACATATGCTTTATAATTTTCGGTGATTGTATATGGCGCAAAAGAGAAAAGAGAATAGTTCTTAATATATATACCAACATGTAAGACTTTTTCTATAATAAATTACAGCCCCAGAGGAAGAAAAAATTGTCAATAAATAAAAAGATGAATCTTGTGGTTATGCAATACTTAATCTATCGTTTGAATTTGTTTAAATCAAAATAAATTAAATACAGGTTGGAAAAAGTAAATGTTGAGAGTATTCACTTTGCTTAACATTACTAAGAACAGGAGAGATCACACAATAAAAAATAATGAAAAAAAAATATTTCTTGAAGCATTTTAGAACAGAAAAGAAAACGTGACAATTAATTTGTTTAAATCACATTACGCTTATTAATCTACTATATTTAAAATATTAAAGTTACAATTTTTGCTCATGGCATAGAAATATTCCAAGGTGTGTCCCGAACGAAATGTATATTAAATCAATTAGTTGCAAATATAATTTACAAGAGAGTTAATGCTACTCCCCACCTGTTGTGTACAGAATGGTTTGTAGGGTCTACGGTTAATGTTCACCGGCACAGACTAAAGGTGCCTTGTAGGTTGAGTGAATATTACACAGTGACTTCATCACAACTTCTTAGTTTGAACCGGTTTATTTAATGGGGATTCATTTACACATTCCCGGCACTGTTGCGGGACTTTATACATACTTTCCCGGCACCTTGAGCCGAGAATTGACTCATACATTAACGCCCTGCGAGTTCAAGCTTGAAGGGCTGGTTACACTGTTCTGGCTACGTTTCCGATGCTGTGGGGGCATTAGGTGATAGGACAGGTCCCTGAGTGACGACGATGTTACTTATCTGCACATATTGCATGGTAGTTGTTCCGGCAGTTAACGGCTGGTGAGTTGGATGGCCCGGACACGTTCCGGTAGTTGATGAGGTCTGATGAGCTGGATGGCCATGTGAAAGACCCTCTGTGGTTGGCTTGTTGCACATAGCTGGCTTCCTCTCGATGTGGCGCTTCTCGTTGAAGCTCACCACTCGCTCCCGTTCTCGGCGTAGGGTAGTAATTGACTGCTTACTACCCTACCATGTCCTGGCGAGGTGACCCTCATTGACAGGACCCCACGCCAANCTCCGGCCCTCGGCGCGGGGTTGCACTGGACAATCCCACTATCTCGACATCGCATTTCTCGTTGAAGTTCACCACTCGACTCTGCCTTCTTGGTGCATTATTGTAACTGACTGACTGGTGACTGGCGACTGACTCGCATTCTGGTGTTGTGAAACTACTCGTCCAACGTAACTCTGGTGACTGTCTCTGATTCTGCCCTGCGTTCCACGTCTCACATCCCGATTTGGCTCACCAATAAATGTCGCGACTGACGACCTGCGCTTCCCAGACGTGGCGGTACCGAACTCCACGCCACCTGCTGCTCGTTGCTTCGACTGTCTCTGCGAACTGACGTGGCCGGGTTCCGAAATCCCGGCCTAACTTGTCTCTCTCTGCGGTACTGACGAACTAATCCTGACTGATTCCTCTCTGTTGTGATTACGACTGAAGAACTGACCCCCTCTGTGCTGTAATAATCAACTGAGCTCCTCTCCTCTCTTAAATTCGCTTATATCCTTTATAGCCTCCCTCCCTAAGTTCCTACAGGTGTCTCTCTTGTTGTGGGAGGGGGATGGTTGGAGGTGCAGTATAACGAACACTGCTTACATGCACCATGGTTCTTGAAGGTTGGGGGGAAAGTGGTGGCCTGCACCCTTTAACTTACACTTTCAGCTTATTCTTCCNTGCACCATGGTTCTTGAAGGTTGGGGGGAAAGTGGTGGCCTGCACCCTTTAACTTACACTTTCAGCTTATTCTTCCACAGTGAGCGTCCACATTGTCCCGAGGTTAGCTAAGGGGGGTGGAATGAGTGCTTGTGGCACCCCTTTCAGCTTGTCAGCGGTTTCTCGGTGCGTGTTTTCAACTTCAGGTGGAATACGCCTGACTATCTCGTCATTTCTCGGGGTTTACAAATTTCACAAGGTTTGCTATGGGGGAGGAGGGTGGGAGATTGTCCTGCACGGCAGCGACCCCATGTAATGGCCTGCACGCGCTCCTACAAGTCAGCTTGACCTCGGGATGCGTAAATGGGTGACACTTGTCATCCGGAGTCCCTACACTGGTTAATCATGGGGGGGGAGGGTTAGTGACAGTGCCGCTTCTAATTTCCTTATTACATCACACGTGAATCCCCCCTCGTATCTTCGGTGCTGACACACTCAATGCCAAAATCTCGGTTTTCGGTATTTCGTTGAATCCTTGTAGAGCTAGCCTGTAAATGTTCGCGCTGCCTTGCTTCTGGCCAGGCTATCGCGACGTATTTCTCGCGTGGCTTGTCCCGTGGACTGCGACAGCTGACTGGGCCCTCCTTCCCCTCTCTTTGACTCTTTCTCCCTTCGCTGTCTCCTTATCTGGCCGTTCAGTTGTCGTCACTCCAGGATGCACGTGTCCCTAAGGTTAACAGGCGTGCCCCTGCCTGTAAAAATATCCTAACCCTCCGGTTTCTGTGATTACAAAACAAGGCTTCTATTCTTATGGTACATCTGGCTAATTAAATCACTTCTCAGGCCTCATACTTTGGAAATAAAAGCTAACTTCTTTAGGTTTATTTGGGATGTGTATAACACTTCTCCAAGTCTACTAGTCCACGCCTGCATTAGGGGTTAANTAACTTCTTTAGGTTTATTTGGGATGTGTATAACACTTCTCCAAGTCTACTAGTCCACGCCTGCATTAGGGGTTAAAACACTGACGGACTTTTACTTGGGTTCTATTTCTGCTGTGGACTGCATGTTACAGCTAAGTGTAATTCCTGGCTACCTATTTGAACTCGCAAAAAATAAAATACACAGGGCGATTCACTTCTCGGNTTACAGCTAAGTGTAATTCCTGGCTACCTATTTGAACTCGCAAAAAATAAAATACACAGGGCGATTCACTTCTCGGACATTCTTACCTTACAAAGCTTCTTACACAGTTTCACACCTTTGTAGAGGGTTACAATTTACAGGGTTACACAATTATACAAAATGACCTACATTGATCTATCCAGATCACTACACTTCTACCGTACTCGCTCTTCTGTGCTTCTGACTCCTGGTAAGGCGGAGACATTCTNCCAGATCACTACACTTCTACCGTACTCGCTCTTCTGTGCTTCTGACTCCTGGTAAGGCGGAGACATTCTTGATATATGCAAACAAATCAGTTGGCATATGGCCTGTGTATTTGCTCAGCTGACTTTAGCTTTTTAATGTTTTGGTGACAGGTATTTATTTATTTTTACGTCGGCATGTAGGCCGTACCAATAAAAAACCTTCTTATCTACTAGGCTGTTAAACTCTGTTCCTAAGTTCACACTAATGTCTGGCGGCACTCTGCTGGTTTTTGACAAATGGTCTTACGATAACACACAAAGAACACTGACGCATGGTACTTTTTACTATTAAGACGACTCACAGGTCGTGGAACAACAAAAAATAATACCCTTATCTGCCTCTCAGCTGTTGCCTGCAGTCTTGCCATTGGGGCAAATGTAAATGTACAACTCTCTCGGTAAAAAACTTAGAAACACATTCGACTACGGTGCTGGCTAATATTGGCACATTGTAAATTAAATTAAATTACAATCAGTCACACTTAAGTGTAGCGTCTACACGTATTTCGGCTGAAGGCCCCAACTTCACATGTCAAACTGTAAACAGTTTGTCGCACTTGAATTGCAGCGCACTTAGGTTGGCTGGGAGGGTATTCTGCCCTAGTTGTCTCTGCGGGTGACGTTGGTAATCACTTACCTACAGAGTCTGTTTCTTTCAGCTGCGGTTGGTTTCTTCTTGCGCCTCGCAATGGGAACCTGGGTGAGCCTGGACAGCTATGATGAGGGTGGGAGGGATGCATTTCCTTCCTCTCGTACTGTTGACTCTCGGACTGTTTCATTTATTGGTCGGTGCACTCTCTTCACTGCTTCGCTNCATTTCCTTCCTCTCGTACTGTTGACTCTCGGACTGTTTCATTTATTGGTCGGTGCACTCTCTTCACTGCTTCGCTTTCTTCTCGCATTCGCTTGTTTTTTTCTTGTCTTAGCTCTCGCCTGTCTGTCTTCCTTCGCTCGTACTTCTCGCTTCTCGCCTGTTCGCCTTTCCACTCATCTTCCCGTGCGCATATATTTTTCTGGACAGTAATCGCGATCTCTGGTGCGCGGCAACGTTATCTATCCGCACGGCGTGTATAAACAGAGATATTGTGTGTGGCGACGCTGGACATATTAAAGGAGATAACACATAGGGCTGTGTTGCTTTCTTGACTGATACCGTGCAGTGCTGGGTGGCCTTGCGGCTTTTATTGCTTTTGCCCGATTCTTCCTGCCTTGGGTCACTGTCCCGTGACCTAATGCCCTACTGCAGGTCCTCCTTTTCGTTTTTCCCATTTCAAAGAATTTGTGGACTGATAAGTGTGTCTCGCCGGCGCTCTGCTTATCCAGCCTGGCTGCGCTGTCATACACCCGTCCGCCTGCCTACTTCTGAAATCATTGACATTGGCCCACCTTCAGGTCACTCATGACATAATTTTCTTATAGGTCGGAGCGGTTTTTTTCATCCCTGTCCACCTGACCTATCCCACGTAATTTTCCACTATCCAGTGGAAAAGACCTCTCTCGCTTCCCCTGTTTCTGCTCCTCGCTATGTCTCCTCTCCAATTTCTGCCTCGCTACTCTCGTTCCCACTCACTCCCTCGTTCGCACTCGCTCGCTCGTTGTCCCTCGTCGTCTCTCGCAATTCTCACTATCGTCCTTCCTTCAATGGGCTGTTGTGGCCTACTTCTTCGCTAACCGCTCCTCGCTAAACGCCCTTCGCTCTACCACCTTGCTCTCCCGCTTGAACACGCTCCTACGCTCGTCCTCGTCAATTCCTACTTTTTCGGCCTCGGAATTTCGACTCATGACGGGTTAATTNACGCTCGTCCTCGTCAATTCCTACTTTTTCGGCCTCGGAATTTCGACTCATGACGGGTTAATTAATGCTGTATGCGGGCGCCATACGGTTTTAAGCTCCCCAAAGCCTTTGGTTCAGCCTGACTAGTTCAAGGATCTGGTACTGGTGAGACACCTTTTCTCGGGTAATGTCTGGTTCTTGATTTGGTCTCTACAGACTTATCTACGCATCACATTGGGCGCCAATTCAGCTTGACGCTACTCCCAATCTTTTGTGNGATTTGGTCTCTACAGACTTATCTACGCATCACATTGGGCGCCAATTCAGCTTGACGCTACTCCCAATCTTTTGTGCACAGAATGGTTCGTAGGGTCTACGGTTAATGTTCACCGGCACAGAGTATAGGTGCCTTGGAGGGTGAGGGAATATCACACAGTGACTTCATCACAACTTCTAAGTTTGAACCGGTTTATTTAATGGGGATTCATTTACAGATTCCCGGCAAAGTTGCGGGACTTTATACATACTTTCCCGGCACCNACCGGTTTATTTAATGGGGATTCATTTACAGATTCCCGGCAAAGTTGCGGGACTTTATACATACTTTCCCGGCACCTTGAGCCAAGAATTGATTCATACATAAACGCCCTGCGAGTTCAAGCCTGAAGGGCTGGTTACACTGTTCTGGATATCTTTCCGATGCTGTGGGGGCATTAGGTGACAGGACAGGTCCCTAAGCGACGAAGTGGTTTCTATCTGCACATGTTGCATGGTAGGTGTTTCGGCAGTTGAGGTCTAGTGAGTTGGATTGCCTGGATATGTTCTGGTAAATGATGAGGTCTGGTGAGCTGGATGGCCATGTTAAAGGCCCTCTGTGGTTGGCTTGTTACATGTGGCTGGCTTCCTCTCGGTGTGGCACTTCTCATTGAAGCTCACCACTCGCTCCTGTTCTCGGTGTAGGGTAGTAACTGACTGCTTACTACCCTACCATGTCCCTGCGAGGTGAGCCTTCTTGGCAGGACCCCACCCTGGCCCTCGGCACGGGGTTGCACTGGACAATCCCACTATCTCGACATGGCACTTCTCGTTGAAGTTCACCACCCGACTCCGACTTCTCGGTGCATTATTGTAACAGGCTGACTGGTGACTGACTAACTGACTCGTGTCCCAGCATTGTGAAACTACTTGTCCGATGTAACTCTGGTGACTGTCTCTGATTCTGCTCTGCGTTCCGCGTCTCGTGTTCTGATTTGGCTGACCCCTTAATGTCACGACTGACGACATGCGCTTCCCAGACATGGCGGTACAGAACTCCACGCCACCTGCTGCTTATTTTCTTGAATGTCTCTGCGAAGTTACGCGGCCGGGTTCCGATATCCCGGCCCAACTAGTCTCTCTATGCGGTACTGACGAACTAACCCCGACCGATTCCTCTCTGTTGTGATAACGACTGATGAACGGACCCCCTCTGTGCTGTAATAATCAACTCAGCCCCTCTTCTCTCGTAAATTAGTTTATATCCTTAATAGCATCCCTCCCTAAGTTACTTCACGTGTCACTCTTGTTTTGGAAGGGGGGAGGGTGAAGGTGCAGTATTACGAACACTGCTTACAGGCGCCATGGTTCTTGATGGTTGTGGGGGAGAAGGGTGTTGCCTGCCCATTTAACTTACTCTGTCAGTTTATTCTTCTACTGCGCGTGTCCTTGATGTCCCATGGTTAGCTAAGGGGGGTGGGGTGGAATGAGTGCTCGTGGCGCCCCTTTCAGATTGTCAGCTGTTTCCTGGTGCGTGTTTTCAACTTCAGGCGGAATACACCTGACTATCTCGTCATTTCTTGGCATTTTCTTATTTCACGGAGTTTGCCAGATGGGAGGAGGGTGGGAGAAGACCTACGCTGCAGCGACCCCATGTAATGGCCTGCTTGCGCTCCTACAACTCGGCTTGACCTCGGGTTGCATATATAGGTGACGTGTCATCCGGAGTCCCTACACTGGTTTAACATGGTGGGGAGCATTAATGACAGCACCACTCTCGTTTCTTATAAAATTTGGATGACGCAGTAAAACTAATGCTAACGCTTCCCAAAACACTGAAAACAACTGACGTTTGAAATGAAACGGTAACCGGACTACTGATAAAAAGCAAACAGCAGACGTCCGCACATTAACCTACAAATGCACATGTCTGTCTGATAAACAAACACGGGAAATGAGCAACCACGGCTTTAAACTGAAATACAATAAAAATATTACGACGCTTTCCCGAGCTTCATACACCCGAAAGAATTTTACACCCAAGTCCCGAAAAATTATGAATATTGCGTCATTACATTACCCCCCTCGGTTTGGGATAGATTTGGAAGAAATCTTTCCCAAAGCGAAACCTAACCTGTACAATGCTGTTCTGTAAACCACTGTGCCTCTGCTCGTTAACAACTTTAAATCCATAACATGGTAACAAAACATCCACTGAATTAACTCCTGACAAATAAAAATTATTTACTTTACTAAACTCATAACAAAATTTACTTCGACTGTAAGANTCACTGAATTAACTCCTGACAAATAAAAATTATTTACTTTACTAAACTCATAACAAAATTTACTTCGACTGTAAGAGTAACAAGCCATTGACAAGGATGCTGCAAGAAAATTATACCTTACTTTTTTCAATCAGTTACTGGTTGTTACAATTTGTGTGGTTGAGGGTGTATTTCCTACCTATGCCATTGATTCTTCATTGCGGGTTGCTGCCCTTTGGTCTCTCTCTGGGATCAGCACACACTTCTCCAAAAGGGGACCCAGGTNGATTCTTCATTGCGGGTTGCTGCCCTTTGGTCTCTCTCTGGGATCAGCACACACTTCTCCAAAAGGGGACCCAGGTCTGCCCAAAACTATAAAAAAGTCACTGCGACTGCCTCTCACTAGGCCAGTGCTGACCAAAAACCTCAAAAGCCAATGCTACTGCCTCTCACTAGGCCAGTGCTGACAACAAACATTACAAGCCAATGTGACTGCCTCTCACTAGGTCAGTGCTGACAAAAAACAAAGGGCCCCAGACCTGTCCCAAACAAATACACTTCACATTTTGCCACCGATCCCAGGACACCATACACTGCAGCAACATCTCCTACTACATTTCAAATACTTAAGGCTCAATACTGTACAACACCTCAACCACTTCAACCTTTAGAAATTTAAGTACAATTTACTGCATCCTTAATTAATCCTCCCATTAATTCCTGTTGTCTACTATGATTTCCAAACTCACATTAATTGTANACTGCATCCTTAATTAATCCTCCCATTAATTCCTGTTGTCTACTATGATTTCCAAACTCACATTAATTGTATGTTTTTTTACATTAACACAGTTTTCACTTGAAAATAAAATTAACAAACATTCATAAAACACTTTCGGTTCTGTACTCTGCNTTTTACATTAACACAGTTTTCACTTGAAAATAAAATTAACAAACATTCATAAAACACTTTCGGTTCTGTATTCTGCATCACTAACTCAGTTACAATTACCCAACTGCCCATAACAGCTTGAGCTTCTACGACATATAATTTCACAAATTTTTCATTAGATTAATTAGTAATTTTTACAAAAAATTTCATTAAGGACTTACTAATTGCCTTNATAATTTCACAAATTTTTCATTAGATTAATTAGTAATTTTTACAAAAAATTTCATTAAGGACTTACTAATTGCCTTCTCTTCAATTGACAGTGAAAGTATTAAATTAGTAAGCATTGCAACCAAATATTATTACATTAACTGTAGTACAATTAGACAACATTGTAGCAAAATATTATAACATTCACTGTAGTACATATTTTGAAATAAAACACTACTTATATTTAAAGAAAATTTACTTTACAAGAAAGTATTGTCTATGCATATTTAGAAAATTCACAAATGTGCTTTCATAATTTAAAACTGGCATATATGTGTGCCCATTACTCGATATGCTGATAAATTAAAAGTTTCACCTCTGGCAATGCAAAGCCTTTACACTTAACACAATCACTATTTCAAATACAATACNAAGTTTCACCTCTGGCAATGCAAAGCCTTTACACTTAACACAATCACTATTTCAAATACAATACTCATCAAATAAACTATTCAGAAGTGTTCCTTGTTTTTATTCAATAAGTAATTTCATAATAATTTTTATAAAACTGAGCAATTACTTTTTCAAGACAAAACATACTNTTGTTTTTATTCAATAAGTAATTTCATAATAATTTTTATAAAACTGAGCAATTACTTTTTCAAGACAAAACATACTGAATAATGATTTAATGTTTTGGTTACGTTTTCTCATGTGATAAGAGGTGGACATATGCTAATTACACTTACAAAATATGATATTGACAATCCACTACCTAGTAATAACCTCAATCAGTAGCACTAATAAGCTTTGTGAGAACAGAAAAAAATTTCTGCAACACTAAAAAACAAAGAAAAACAAGGTGTGCCATTACTGCACAGCTGATGTACCTATTTATAGACCCTTTATTCATTAACTTAGNAAACAAAGAAAAACAAGGTGTGCCATTACTGCACAGCTGATGTACCTATTTATAGACCCTTTATTCATTAACTTAGTACAATTAAGAGACAAGCACAGTGCATACCAGTGAGTGTAGCGTCCTACTTTCACGGTCGAAGGTTTACCACAATTAATAAACCCAAAAATATAGTACACACACAAATGCAACCATTAAATGTAATTTACGACAGCCTTACTGAAATGATGGCACATATGCTTCAGTCATTCCTAAAATTCAACATTACCCAAACACTGGATTCACTCCATATATNACAATTAATAAACCCAAAAATATAGTACACACACAAATACAACCATTAAATGTAATTTACGACAGCCTTCCTGAAATGATGGCACATATGCTTCAGTCATTCCTAAAATTCAACATTACCCAAACACTGGATTCACTCCATATATNCCTGAAATGATGGCACATATGCTTCAGTCATTCCTAAAATTCAACATTACCCAAACACTGGATTCACTCCATATATAACTTCAAAGGATTATTTTTTTCAACATTGGCAGCATTTATAAAAACTATTCATATTTTTTCAGATTACCTATTTTCCTTTCTGGAGAATGTAAACAATCAAATCAACTTCAGATTTCTGTGTCTCTACACAGTTTAATTTACTTAAAATTTCTGTTCCTTACAATTTCACTAAAATTTCATTGACTGTACTGTATTTTCTTGTTATCAAATGATTCACTGTTCTTAAACACACTCTCTCTCTAAATTATTAATTTTTCTTCAAATAACATTTTCTAGCTCAGCAATATTAACTCTTTNTCTTAAACACACTCTCTCTCTAAATTATTAATTTTTCTTCAAATAACATTTTCTAGCTCAGCAATATTAACTCTTTTCTTCTTAATAAAAACAATTATTTACCTATTACCTAATAATTAGAGTTTATAAAAATTAATACAAGGAAGGAAAAACTTAATTACATATCTAACTTATCTACATTGCAGTCTTTCTGCTATCCAACATTTTTTCTTCTTCCTTTTCCTTGTCCTTCTCTCCTTTTGTCTTAATTTCCTTCCCTTTTTCCTCACTACCTTTCTCATAGTATACTTTATCACTCTCTTCCTCTTCCCTACTGTCCTAAATCTACCCCTCAGTTTCTTCTTCCTCTNTAATTACATATCTAACTTATCTACATTGCAGTCTTTCTGCTATCCAACATTTTTTCTTCTTCCTTTTCCTTGTCCTTCTCTCCTTTTGTCTTAATTTCCTTCCCTTTTTCCTCACTACCTTTCTCATAGTATACTTTATCACTCTCTTCCTCTTCCCTACTGTCCTAAATCTACCCCTCAGTTTCTTCTTCCTCTTCTGTACTGTTTTTACTCTCTTATTCCTTCTCTTTTCCCCAACTACTTTACTGACCCTTTCTTTCAATTTTTTCTTCTTCCTTACAAAACATTGCCTGAAAACTGCATAATGTCTNCCCTTTCTTTCAATTTTTTCTTCTTCCTTACAAAACATTGCCTGAAAACTGCATAATGTCTTAATCGACGATACTCTTTACTCTTAGCAACTCTTGCCTGCTGCATTTTACCATCTGATCTATCTCGCAGCATAACTTCACAATAACCCTTGAGCCTAACCCCCCTAACCTTCTTTCTCTTTTCCTTTATTACCTTTCTCTTAGACTTTCTAACCTCACTCTCCACCAAATTATCTGTACCTATATCCTCTTTAATTTTAACCTCTGTCTTTCTATCTTAAACAATTAACTCTCTACTCTTTTTGTCACTGCCAATAACACTTTCATATTTAACGTCATTGTTCCTTATATTATTTTTAGTCGCATCCTTTCCTAATATCTTCAGGGATTCAACCCCCCACTTGCCTACATTTATTAATAATTCATCAAATATTTTATCACTTTTTTCTTCGTGTTGCCTAATGTCCTGTTTAAGCTCNATTAATAATTCATCAAATATTTTATCACTTTTTTCTTCGTGTTGCCTAATGTCCTGTTTAAGCTCCTGTATACACTGCTGTTGTTCCTGTATCATCTTCTGTTGTCCTTTCTGCAAGGACAACAGGATATTAAACATTNATTAATAATTCATCAAATATTTTATCACTTTTTTCTTCGTGTTGCCTAATGTCCTGTTTAAGCTCCTGTATACACTCCTGTTGTTCCTGTATCATCTTCTGTTGTCCTTTCTGCAAGGACAACAGGATATTAAACATTTCTGTCTGTATATCAGTTCCTAATTGCGCCATCTTTTTTCTCTTTTACGACGTGGTAAACAATAACAAAACAAAAAAACCCGTCGCGAAATTAACCCTTTACACACGGAAAAAACAAACACATAAGTCTTGGCGAATGTACTTTATNCAAAAAAACCCGTCGCGAAATTAACCCTTTACACACGGAAAAAACAAACACATAAGTCTTGGCGAATGTACTTTATAATACCCTAACCTGCAATCCTCTTGAAATGATGGCTTCATTGATGATTTGATTTCATACCTTTTACTGTTGTTGTTGATGTCACGTACCTGGAACTTCGGCGTCGTGTTGTGGAAGCCTGGAATGTGGAATGGCACTGCCACCGGTTTCGTGCTGCAGGAACTGGAATGGAACCGCCGCCGGTAATGTGTTGTTGCGCTGCTCGATGTTCACGTGTTGTTGCGATTCTCGTTGTTAAGTCTTCAAGTGTGGTTAATTCGTGCCCCACAGTTGGAACGCCATGTTGTAATAAAGCATCTCGTTACGTTACAAGCGTATTTAGAATACAGCAGCCTCAAAGGTNACAGTTGGAACGCCATGTTGTAATAAAGCATCTCGTTACGTTACAAGCGTATTTAGAATACAGCAGCCTCAAAGGTTAGCCGCCATCTTGTAACGTTCGTCACTTGTTACTGCCGAATGTTTTTATTGCCTCAACTAGCTCAACGGTAGAATACACGAGACTCAGTTAATTGAACACTATTAATTAAGAATGAAGAAGTTCCAGATTAGTTTGTTATATTCTTTATTTATCCTTTGAATGACACAGTTCACATACGAATGTCCAGTATGCAGAGTACGAACCGTTCAGATAAATANATCCTTTGAATGACACAGTTCACATACGAATGTCCAGTATGCAGAGTACGAACCGTTCAGATAAATATTCAAGTACGGAATAGCGTAACAGTGGTTTACCGTTTATGTTAATGTCTCAAAGCTTGCATCGCAAGACTAATTTAAGAAGGCAGGAGGGATGCTNCAGTGGTTTACCGTTTATGTTAATGTCTCAAAGCTTGCATCGCAAGACTAATTTAAGAAGGCAGGAGGGATGCTCGATCCCTCCTGGCACCCTAACGACCCCCCACACCGGCGGAAATAAGTAGATAGAATTTAGTTTAAGTTGAAAAGAAATGATTTGAAAAGAATTAACGGTCGCGGGTGCATGCCGGTGTGGGTTAAATTATTCACGCCTGATGCGTCTTCTCACGCCCGATGCGTCCTCTTCGACAGTTGGTTACTTTTTTTTTTTAGGCGATACGACCCCACTAGTATATATTTGCAGGCCTATCGCCCCCTTCTCCTAGATAAGCACCTGGCATCCAGCATCTGCCAGCAGCGTCATCTAAACTGCACGTGTCCCGCGCTCAACACGTTATCGACTGCTGCGCCGTCAACAGAAACTAACCTCTCGTACAAAAAAAAAAAAGTTGACTTTGCCTGAAAATGTGCTGGAGGAACTAAAACTGTAGACGCATTCAAAATCCTGATAACTAACCTCTCGTTTCTTATCAAATTTGGATGACGCAGTAAAACTGCGCAGAAGGAACTAAAACTTGTCTACGTCGCTGTTAACAGAAACAAACTAATCTAAGTAATGCTAACGCTTCCCAAAACACTGAAAACAACTGACGTTTGAAATTAAACGGTAACCGGACTACTGATAAAAAGCAAACAGCAGACGTCCGCACATTAACCTACAAATGCACATGTCTGTCTGATAAACAAACACGGGAAATGAGCAACCACTGCTTTAAACTGAAATACGATAAAAATATTACGACGCTTTCCCGAGCTTCATACACCCGAAACAATTTTACACCCAAGTCCCGAAAAATTATGAATATTGCGTCATTACAGCATATACAAGCTAAAATGTACGGTGTAAATTATAATAAACTTTAAAATAATGATATTTTCAGTACAATAAATGTTTATAATTAAGATTTATAATTACATTAAGATTTATTATAAAAAAAATAATAAATCCCTTTATTAAAAACTAAACTAAAATTTTTCTTGGTATGTAATTATGTTCCTCATGTATAAAAAAGTAGTTAATACAATAATGACGAGTTGCGTAGCCATAAATGTCATATACACCTCGCTCAAAATGTCTGTGTAGGAGCTTTCACTACAAAGAACTTCACTATAACAAACAGGCAATATTTCAGGTCCGTTCGAGTTTGCTATAGTGAAGTTTTACTGTAGTAGCAGTTGTTACAGAGGTTAATGCATACTTTGCAAACGAGTTTTCTATTTCACGGGGAGGTGGCAGTGATGTGGAAACAGCAACCATCAACATTGTTACATATTAACATGGTTCAGCAGACGAATGTAACTAAAAAAACCAACATAAATATTTTTATATGCAAATAATATTTTGTTGTCATATATGTTCAGAAATGATTTGAATTATGTGTAATTCTGAATTTTCCAAATTTCAGAAGGTATAAAATCAGTTTTGTTGTAAAAAATAGTTTTCTATATGACTTTACTAGATGTCAAATATCATGTCCAGTTGCCAGTGTGTCCCTTATGGTAAATCTGAAAAAGTTGGCAACCCTAGTTGAAAGGGAGGCTTGGACTTCATTCAAAATTGTTGTCACCAAGTTCTTAGAAAACACAAAGGACCCTTATGTTATTGTAATGTCAAATATGCATTGTAATTTGCCTTAACTGCCTTTCTTGAATGCATATCTGGAATTCTTCCTGGAAAACCTTGGTGATGTCAGTGAGCAACAAGGAGAATGTTTCCATCAGGATATAAAAGAAATGGAAAGGAGTTACCAGGGCCACTGGGATGTAAACATGATGGGAGACTTCTGTTGGACTCCTCACCACGACAACCCGAGCACTGCACACAAGCAGAAAATTCGAACCTGCTCCTTCATGACCAAGAGGAAAAGGGACTTGTAATGATGCCCTTTTAGGATTGACGAATGGAAATTACANGCTGGTTATCGACTGCTGGAGCACTGAGTGTCTACTGCTCATCGGCGATATGCACATGGAGTATTAGTCGCTGCGTGCATATCTACCCCCCTCTCCGCAGAGTATCAAACATAACCAAATAAGGGCATGGCATGGGCCCAGTACCCTCTTCCCACGCTATCCGAACAGCGTCGTAGTAAAAGGTAATCAAAAGCTTCCAGAACAAAAACTGTCGACGCAGTTGGAAAAGCTTCTATTTTACTAATGCTGACGCTAATAAAAACTATGATTTCTGAAATGGCAACTGGATGCCTGATAAACGAACTACCATGATAAACGAACTCCCATGGTTTTAATTTCAAATCCTGATAATATTTTACAAAGTCCCAATAAACGAAAGAAAATTAACCGCGGCTACACACTTGATAATTAATAATATTGCATCATTACAGACTCTGAACAAATATTCTTAAAACTGAAATGTTTATGTCCATTAAATAAATACCAATATAAATAAAGTAAATATGCCTTTAATATATTGAGCGTTGCGAGTATGCTTACTATAGTTCACTTTGTTACAATAAAACTGGCAAACAAACACCACAGCGGGTAGGAAAGTGAAATAATTTTGTATTATTTACAAATAAGGCCAGAACAGTATATTATATTTGGAAAATTATATTAAGCATTAATGTGTGATTAGAATGTCTTTACATTTTGTGAATGGGGATGCTGTTAGTAACCAATAAAATTCATACAACGGTCATGTCTTAGTTTTTGTGACAAAAATTCTGGTAAATTGAAATTTTGTTAAGTAATTTGCTGAAAAGGCCTATGGTTTGTTTCAAAATAAAATTACAAATTTCATATAAGTGCTCCAAATCAGAATTTAATTTTAAAAATGTATTTTTAAAACTGCAACATAAGACGTTAAAATATAGGTCGTCATAAAACCTGCTTGTGAAGTCACTGGAGTTACTAATGTTTATACTTTACTGTTTTGTTTACAGTCACATGATAGTTAAAGGGTCTTTGGTAGTACAACTTTGTTGCTCATGGCAATACTTCCGTGGAATTATTAGCATCTACTAAATACTGCAGTTTCCTAGTGTTACCAATCGTTTATAGCCAAACAATATTTTAAAATGACCAGAATTCGATATCAAGTAAACGGCAGTACATTCGGACTGAAATTCAGAATAAATAATAGTAGCTGCATCTTCTGACGTGTATTTTTTGCGAGCGGATTGTTATTAGGTTACGTACAATGTATACAGAAACTCGTCAACTAGAAATCTATCCTCGACAAGCATGACGCCGCACGTGCAGATACACATCCCGTATTTTTTATTTAAGCGAACTTGCAATACACATTCATCTGATTAATTACTATTTTTTTTCTAGCTGGAGGCAGATATTGTAGTCTTTATTGAAAGATATGTGGATCACAAATAAAATATAAAAATCTATTCATGTTGATTTTTGTTCATTTTGCAGACTGTAATACTCAACATTTTCAAAGAACCCGTAAGTTAATTTTTCTGTACACATGCTACTAACTGCTCAAAGTTGACAGATCTCGATTGTAGTTCAAATTATTACTGCTTGGGTGTTTGTTGTACATTGAAAATTCCAATGCTGGTGTCCACATTGCGTACGGATCTAATACTCCAGCCTTTTGTTTGTAAATAAGTGTGTGTGCATTGTGCAACGGCAAGAAAAAAAATGGTTATTTTGCCTTTAAATATGTTAATCTGTAGGATAATATAAAAATCTGTAAAATGGGATAAAATCCGTTAGGAATGGCAGCCCTGCTCTAGGGTTATTGAATGAAATTAATAAGTAAATTTGAGCATTTTAAAAATAATGTAAAAAAATACTGATTAACAAAGGTGTTTTGTAAAATATAACCCCAAATAATTATCAACAGAAAATATACTTAGAGTACAAAAGCAGATTGCAAAAAATTGGTAAGTGATAGAGAAATACTGAGGTGAGTTTCAGATTCAGCATCTCAAAAACATGTTAGGACATCATAATTTAAAAAAAAAAATTCAGTGACCCTAATTTTGCAGACTTATGTTATTAAGCTGCATATAACATTATATAAATTTACACATTATCCAGACACTCAAGTGTTCTATCTTACATATTTTCTCCGGTATTTGTAATAAAATAATACTTCAGGACCAACTTCACAGATATGTATGTCCTTAGGATTCACTTTACAACATAGGTGGTATATGTTTTCAAATTCTTTTTTCATGATTATCCTTCGGTCGAAGTTTGAAAGTCTAACTTATATACATACTGCATATGGTGTTACAGTATAGTAGAATCATCAAATTTGTTCAGAGGGATGTTAGCCTTGAGAAACATTTTAAGAAT
>NQII01007082.1:0-51914 GCA_002778355.1 Clitarchus hookeri | reverse complement strand
GTTTCCAATTGTATCGGGCGGATGGACATGTACGGGTATGAAGACATCCTCATGAATCCATAGACCCTACATGTCAACAAGAGACTGTTCAAGCTGGTGGATGTTCTGTCATGGTATGGGGTATGTGCAGTTGGCGTGAAATGGGACCCCTGATACGTCTAGATACGACTCAGACAGGTGACAGATACGTAAGCATCCTGTCCGATCACCTGCACCCATTCATGTCCATTGTGCATTCCGATGGACGTGGACAATTCCAGCAGGACAATGAGACACCCCACACGTCAAGAGTTGCTACCGAGTGGCTCCAGGAACACTCTTCTGACTTTAGACACTTCCATTGGCCACCTAAATCACCAGACATGAACATTATTGAGCATATCTGGGATGCCTTGCAACATGCTGTTCAGAAGAGAACTCCACCGCTCGCACTCCTATGGATTTGTTAACTGTCTGCAGGATTCATGGTGTAAAGTGCCTCCTGCATACCTTCAGACATTAATAGAGTCCGTGCCACGTCGTCTTGCGGCACTTTATCGTGCTCGCGGGGACCCTACACGATATTAGGCAGGTGTACCAGGTTTTTTGGCTCTTGAGTGTATTAAAAAAATACCTTCTGTTTCTAGGACTTTCATTACTGACTATAAAAGTTATTCATATAATTTTTAATAGGATTTAATTCTATAGAAAATGACTTGGCAATAAAGTATGTATATTACTTTAATATCTATTAACAGTATGTTCATTGTATTACTAAAGTTGAGTTTCTCTTATACATACCTTCATAAGGTCTCAATAAATTAAACATGGGTTATTTTTAGAGGTGGAACAAACCCAGATTTTTACACTGAACCAACCCAAACTTAACCTAGAATATTTGTATTGAACCAAACTTGAACATAAACTTCAAAACGGTCCACGAACGAAACTCGAACCAAAGCTAGCTATAATTCATCAACCTGGAACCGAACTTAAAAAACAAGACCTTATCCACACATATANAAACTCGAACCAAAGCTAGCTATAATTCATCAACCTGGAACCGAACTTAAAAAACAAGACCTTATCCACACATATACAACCTGCACAGTTCCACCACCAATAGTCCCTAAATGTAATTGCCAAACTTTTTCTAATTTGAAAAAAAGTACAAAATCATTTTCTATTGGCTTATATAGATTTGGTTGACAAATAATTTATTAATACACTGAGAAATGAATCTTTCTTTTCTTTTTGTATGCATGTGAAAATCACAAATTAGCAACACAAAATATGTTAAATGAAAACATGATTTTTCAAAAACACAAGCAATTCACTTATTTTGGGAACTATCACTTTTAAATTTAAAATGTCATAAGTTAAAAAAGGAAAGCATATAGTTTCACAAACCATAAGAGTTCAGATGCAGTGCTGTCATCACTGCTACGAAAAAAAAAAACAAATATGACTAATTCAGTAATGTTTTTTGTTTTGCGTCCCATGTTTGTAATTTTTCAACGTCTTTGAGGTGAAGTAAGTTAAGTTTCAAAGTTTGTTAATGATGTTTGTTTCTGGAACAGTTAAGAACCAAACACGAACTTGTGTAAATATTTCGAACCGAACTAGTACCAATCTTTTACATGGCAATCAATTAAGAACCACCAAACATTATCTTAAAGTTCAGGTTTGGTTCAAAATTAGAACATTCGACCCATCTCTAGTTATTATGTGTTGCTTGAATTAGCCTTGCAATGGGGGGAAATGATTGATTAAACAAGTATAGGCAAATGTCCTTGCAAACAGTTTGTTGAAAACTCAGGAAACCTACTAGGGAAAATAAAATAATTTAGAAATAAAAATATAATCAGCCGGTAAAGTACTAAATTAAAGAACAAATACATTCAGTTCAAACAGAAACTGTTTAAAAAAATTAATATTATGATTANCGGTAAAGTACTAAATTAAAGAACAAATACATTCAGTTCAAACAGAAACTGTTTAAAAAAATTAATATTATGATTATGTGTTCAGCTCCTGAAACATCACACCTGTTGTAGTTGAGAAAGTGTAATACTTGATGGGAATCGGTCCATTCGTCCTCAAGATAAAGCATTAAATCTCCATACATTTCATGTGATGATCTTCATAAATGGAGGACACAAATCTTATTTATATATGAGCTAAGGATGTAATGATTCCACTTTTTTTAGATTCTCGATCTCCATACCACTCTCGATTATCAATTCCAAAAATCGTGATTCTTTTAGTTACAGACAATTACTTTACAGAACTAAAAACCGTATAGGAGGGTGTGAAATTTAATTATTTAAACTAGGCCTACATTAGTAGTAAACCTATTACTAACAAATAATATAACACAAACAGTTGGGAGCATATTCATGTAAAATACATATATATNTTAGTAGTAAACCTATTACTAACAAATAATATAACACAAACAGTTGGGAGCATATTCATGTAAAATACATATATATGTTTTTAGTTTTACAAACTTTCAGTGAATTGCAATGTTTCATTGTTTCCGAGGTCTTCTTTGCNAATACATATATATGTTTTTAGTTTTACAAACTTTCAGTGAATTGCAATGTTTCATTGTTTCCGAGGTCTTCTTTGCAAGCTGCATTATAATACAAAACTAGTCACATCTTGCTTACAGAGCATGCAGTTTCTTAAATATTACAGTCTCATTGTTTGAAGTACAATGATTAAAAAAAAAGAAAAACGGAACTTCCATACAAGGCAGTGACAAGTAAAAAATTCAGTAAAATATATTTTGATACATTTTTGTGCTAAAAACCAGGCTTTCCACAATCTTAATTATTGCACTGANAAAATTCAGTAAAATATATTTTGATACATTTTTGTGCTAAAAACCAGGCTTTCCACAATCTTAATTATTGCACTGAGGGAAAGTATGAGCATAACATATACACTGAAGAGCCAAAAAAACTGGTACACCTGCCTAATATCGTGTAGGGCCACACGAGCACGCAGAAGTGCCGCAAGACGACGTGGCATGGACTCGACTAATGTCTGAAGGTATGGAGGAGGCAATTCTCACCATGAATCCTGCAGGGCAGTCCACAAATCCAATCTGCACCAATTTGAGAAAGGGTTGCACGTCTGTCACGTTTAATGATTCTCGTCAGTCGTCGTTTGTCCCGTTCTTTCACGATCTTTTTCCGGCCGCAGCGATGTCGAAGATGTGATGTTTTACCGGATTCTCGATATTCACGGTACACTCGTGAAATGGTCATACGTGACCATCCAAATGTTATCGCTACCTCGGAGATGCTATGTCCCATCTCTCGTGCGCCGACTATAACACCACATTCAAACTCACTTAAATCTTGATAACCTGCCATTGTAGCAGCAGTAACCGATCTAGCTGCCGACCGTATCGCGTTACTCTGATTGGTTCCATACCTCTGTTATTTGCATAAGCACGCCTATATCAGTTTTTTTGGATCTTCAGTGTATATACATATTTATATTAGCCAAGACAAATGTAAAATAATACAAAAAAAATTATGATATAAATATGAGCCTACTTTCTTCAACATGGGTGCAATAAACTTTTAAATAATTTCTTGGAAGCTGAATTGGCAGGAAGGACTTGACTTCTCTTTGAAAGCTATAACTTTANAAATAATTTCTTGGAAGCTGAATTGGCAGGAAGGACTTGACTTCTCTTTGAAAGCTATAACTTTAGGAATGAAACCAGAAACTTATGCAACAGTAGTGAGACAGTTACAAATACAAACATGCTTTCCCAGGACTTGAAACCNGGAATGAAACCAGAAACTTATGCAACAGTAGTGAGACAGTTACAAATACAAACATGCTTTCCCAGGACTTGAAACCACAGAACCGCGTACCATAAGCTAACGTGCAATCCACTGTATTATGGAGGTTGGATTCGGAGCATCAGCTTCGGATATTATCAGTCTAATGTTTTGAATGATAGGGTTTACTAACCTCAAATATTTACAGGGCCTTTAATTTTGAAAATAAGTGACTGAGCCACATAAAACATGTAAGTTTACATGGCCTACCGNATTTACAGGGCCTTTAATTTTGAAAATAAGTGACTGAGCCACATAAAACATGTAAGTTTACATGGCCTACCGTAGCGCTACTTGTGTGAAGAATTTGATGGAGATCGGTTTTTTGGTCTTTGAGATATGACATAAAAAACTTGATTTGCTTATTTAATGCTATCGTACAACATTGTCAGAATAAGAGGCTCTATGTATGATTCTAATGTATACTAACAACATACAAATTTTGGTTAAATGGTTTAATATGTTGAACTTACCTAAATGATTTATGAAGCTGCCATTTTGAACATCGTTGGCTGACCCATTTAAATCATAAAAGATAACATGGCCTTCTGTAGCATTTATGGTGTGCACAATTCGAAACAAATTTATTTGAAATTTTCCAGTGTAACATTTGGTGGGAATTGGTTTATTGGTTCTTGAGGCATGGCATACAACCTCCATAATTTTTATGTGGTGATCTTCATAAATGGAAGACAGAAAAGTATCTGGCTCAGTAAGGAATTCCCACTTTGTAACTTAATGCCTCCTTCTCGGCTGTGGCTGACCTCCTGTGGCGCAGTCAGTCAGTTGGTGCACCGCCGGTCTGCGGTGCGGGAGGATCTGGGTTTGATTCCTAGGTAAGGCATGGTGGTTAGTTTAGTTTAGGACATTACCTTTTTGTAAGCTGTCTCCTGACAAGCCTTCAGGCTCAACACCAGGGGAAGATAGTAAGCATTTTACAATACAAATATCTGCTACGTCATGTCTGCCGCATCAAATGGTCATCACATACATCACTTCAATATTGCTCTTCGCATTTACGATCCATTGATAAAAAGAAAATTGCCGTAGATTGAACTGTTGTCTATACTTATGACACTTACTTACTGATTATAAAGTATATCGGTTTTAACGAAGTTTCAAAATGAAAGAATTAACAACCGTTGCTCACATTATGCGCTTTTTTTAAATTTAGATACATTGCAAATTATAATTTAGAATAGAGTTTTACAGACTAATACACAGAGAAAAAACACAATATTTTAATGAACCTCGCTTAACCCAACTGCCGATATGTTAGGAAAGTGTTGATGGCGGTGCAAGTAGACTGGCACCACCAGTATGTATGGATCTAGGATAGTAAGCATGAGTTGGTATTTAAACATACTTGTTCTCTGATTACAGCAGGATCATACGGTAACTGCCCTCATCATCGCCATGAGAGAAGTTAGCCGCGCCCTGGAATGCTTCGGCGACACAGTGCAAGAAGGTCTACGCCAGCAGAGAGAGAGCAGTGACGCCTTGACAGACCTGCACANGAATGCTTCGGCGACACAGTGCAAGAAGGTCTACGCCAGCAGAGAGAGAGCAGTGACGCCTTGACAGACCTGCACAAGCTCACAGCTACAGTGAGTGTATAACCAACAAACGTAGATGATGCCAATAGAGAAAGAGAAGGAAATAGTTTAAGAGTAGTGTCTACAGGATCATTCTCAAATACGTGCAACTATAAACAATTTCACCCTTATGTACTTACAAGCTACAGTAAACTAAATACATTTATATTATGAACTTTAGAAATAATTCTCACGTTTAGCTGTGAAGTTGCATACATTTGCTGTAGTTTCGTCACCTAAAAGTTTNATGAACTTTAGAAATAATTCTCACGTTTAGCTGTGAAGTTGCATACATTTGCTGTAGTTTCGTCACCTAAAAGTTTTCCTGCTTTATAAGAACGCAATTTTGAGTGTTCAATTGCTCAATTTAATTATTTCAACTCGTAGAGACCTGTANTTTTCCTGCTTTATAAGAACGCAATTTTGAGTGTTCAATTGCTCAATTTAATTATTTCAACTCGTAGAGACCTGTAAATAATTTACCTTCCTCATTTCATTCAATGCTTT
The DNA here is from genome assembly GCA_002778355.1 of Clitarchus hookeri. Taxonomy (NCBI): domain Eukaryota; kingdom Metazoa; phylum Arthropoda; class Insecta; order Phasmatodea; family Phasmatidae; genus Clitarchus; species Clitarchus hookeri. The sequence goes on along the minus strand of NQII01007082.1, from coordinate 45,967 downwards.
TTAATAATACAATTCGTAGATTTAAAACTTATACCCTTTGTTGAAGTCAGTTTATAAATGAGATGGTAGTCTGATACCCGCTTATCTTGTCCGCCATTTAATGAAAATGTAATTTAATTATGAATGTAATAGCTTCAGGTAACATTTTTTATGTGACAGGTTTTACGAGTCGAAGAAGGAATAAATCAGCAAGATGGAAATATTGAATCCCTGAAGGAAAATATTGAAGACATAACAAAGGTAAGATAATGTTATTTTTATTTACTTGAAAATTAAGAATTTACTGATATTAATTAAGAGCCTAAATTCCTCTATATGAACGAAAAATGATTTTTAACGAAGTTCTTGAAATCATAGAGGGTAAGTAGGCCTTAACGTCTCATTGACAGCAATGCCTTTAGAAATCGAAAGCAACAGTAGTGAGACATCTACAAATACATACGTGCCTTACCTGGTACTAGAACCCAGAAAACCTCGTCCCATAATCTAGCGTGCAATCAACTGTATTACGAAGGTAGGATTCGGAGCATCAACTAGGCGTTCTCAATATAAAGATATAAATTATATGGTTTAATAATGTGAAATATTTAGAGGACCGTCAGTTTATAACCTGAGCCATTTAAAACATATATGTTTACATGGCCTACTGTAGCGCTATATGTGCAAAGACTTTGGTAAAAATCGATTGATTGGTTGCCGAGATATGACTTAATTACATAATTTTATTATTTATTGCTATCGTACAACATTCTCTAAACAAGATGCTATGTTTGAGAAACTTATAATATATACTATCGGCAAATAAAATTAATTTATAATTGTTTACGTAGCTTCGTTGATAAAATATACTTAGCTAAAATATTTACGTAGGAGCCTTTTATTTAATGGCTGTCTGGCCCACTTAAAACAAATTAATTAGAATGGCCTATGATAGTACAACTTCTTCGCCAAATTTGATAGCAATGGCCTGATTTTTTCCCGATATATGACACATAAATTTATTTTAAATGCAGGGTTATCTTACGAAATGGGGGAAAACTCAGGCTCTGTAAATCCATATTTGTTGGTAGTAATAGATATTGCCAGCATACAAAGTAAAGNATGGGGGAAAACTCAGGCTCTGTAAATCCATATTTGTTGGTAGTAATAGATATTGCCAGCATACAAAGTAAAGTTGTGACGCTACGCCACTGTGGAAGACAGGGTGACTTATAGCGTCGTAGTTACGTCCTCCCGGCATAGACTATATGATGCCTGAAGGTTAAGGGGTTTTCAATAATGTAGTCTTTTACTGTTTCATTTTGAAGGACGAATATATTGTCTCGAATTTAACATAAATAATATACAGCAGCACTTCCGAGGTGTGGTACCTAATTTGACTACTCGTATTAACTGTTTACAACTTCTGGGTGTAGGGGCGGCTTTTTTGGACGGCGTACTGTATACTTATCTGAGCTGTGGGTGCTGGTAAGATGTCATCTGGGGATGTGCTCTGGCGAAGTGGTAGGCCTTGGACAAANTACTTATCTGAGCTGTGGGTGCTGGTAAGATGTCATCTGGGGATGTGCTCTGGCGAAGTGGTAGGCCTTGGACAAATGCCTGTATCTGGTGTCATCTCACTGGATGGCTGTGGGGCTCGTGCTCCCATCTTCTCGCGATTCCTTGACGCAACTCTTCCCTCGGTGCGGTGGTAATCANTACTTATCTGAGCTGTGGGTGCTGGTAAGATGTCATCTGGGGATGTGCTCTGGCGAAGTGGTAGGCCTTGGACAAAGGCCTGTATCTGGTGTCATCTCACTGGATGGCTGTGGGGCTTGTGCTCCCATCTTCTCGCGATTCCTTGACGCAACTCTTCCCTCGATGCGGTGGTAATCAATTGTTCCCCTCTTCTCTCGTAAAGGGGTTTATATGCACACCAGCCTCCCTCCTTAAGTGTCGGCACGTGTCTCTATTANTCCCCTCTTCTCTCGTAAAGGGGTTTATATGCACACCAGCCTCCCTCCTTAAGTGTCGGCACGTGTCTCTATTATTGTGGGGACGGGTGAGGTGGTAAAAAGCAGAACAAAGCCTTTCAAAAGACGTGCCCTGGTTCCTGAAGGTTGGGGGCGGGGAAGGTAGTGCTTTGCTCCTAGCTTGCTCTCATCAGCTATTTCTTAGCGGTGCATGTTTTCTGAATTTAGGCGAACTGGGTTTCTCTATCTCGTGAAACCTCTGTGCTTGCTAGAGGCGTAGGGGATGGGAGGGTGGTAGGGAAGGCCTAAGCTGCAGAACATGTGTAACTGCGATCCGCCACCTGCGCCGTGACACGTGTCGACTGATATGCGCTCGCGAAGGGGGTCAGCGAGGTTTATACTCAAAAGGCGTTACACTGCAATTCCCCCCCNGTGTCGACTGATATGCGCTCGCGAAGGGGGTCAGCGAGGTTTATACTCAAAAGGCGTTACACTGCAATTCCCCCCCCCTCCCTGTATCATCGAAGCTGAGCCTCCTTCATTCAAAGTTCGGGTTCTGTTGCATCTCTCTCTGTAGTNTCCCCCCCTCCCTGTATCATCGAAGCTGAGCCTCCTTCATTCAAAGTTCGGGTTCTGTTGCATCTCTCTCTGTAGTGCTTATTCTGTGACTGACGGTCCGTGTTCTGGGTTCTATCGTCTAGCTGCGAGGCAGCTGTTGCTCTAATTTCTCTGTTACTCTTCCCCTCCTGATAAGGACGTGCGCCCGGCAGTAGTTCCTATCTAGCTAGCCTCCTGGCTGTAAGAAGGGTCTAACAAACACTCTGGCTCTGCGTACTTCTTTTGTTGAATTCGATTACTTTACAATTTATATCTTATGTTTCAAATACATTGCAGGCCGACCTACTTTTTGAACTATCTAAACAAACCAACCTTATACCACACCCCTCTGACTTCATACAGTACACACCAATTTACATGGTTACCCACCAATTTAGAGGGTTACAATTTACAAAAATGATCTACAGTGATCCATTTGGATCACTACACTTTTGCCTTATTAGTTCTTCTGCGCTTCTGTTTCCTGGTAAAACGGAAACATTTTTTGATGTGTGCAAACAAACAGTTGGCATAGGGCCTGTGTATTTGCTCAGCCGGCTGCCGGCGTTATGTTTTGGTGACAGGAATTAATTTTACGTTAAGTACGACTACACAGGTCGTCAACGAATAAACACACTTAAATCTATGCTGGTAACTCTGTTCATGGGTTCACACCACTGGCTGGCACTCGGCCAGTTTTTACAAAGGTTTTTCCGGCAGGCGGAAGCGACACACACTTAATATCTCACTAATTTACACATGGTATTGTGTTACTGTTACGACGGTTTCACAGGCCCTGGAAAAAATAAAAAGACCCTCTTATCTGACTATTTCTGCCACCTCCCTCTTATACAGGCGGTGTTGGAAAAACAAAAGTATTGTATATACTGGGAATATACACACCCTATACTTATCTTAGGTTAGTACACTCATATACAGGCATCTAGCATTTATTTTCACCTAGGACGTCCTACACTTATTTCTCCCTGCACAGATGTGGCTTCTCACACATTGTAAGTTTACACAGATAAACAATTAAAACTTTTCGTCGCACTTTTAGTTCCATGGTTAGGTAGTGCCTGCCGCCCAACCTTCCTCTCACAGCAGGTGACATGAGAAAAACCGGCTTCCCTCATGTCACACAGAGTCTGTTATTGTTGTAGTCGGCTCGGCTCGCGAGGTCTGTACTGGTCGACTTTCCCTGTAGAAGCCGGGTTCTTCCCGGGCTCTGCAGCTGTGCCACAGTTGCACACACCTGGCTTCGATCCCCGTCGGACTAGGGGGCGTGTTTCCCCGCACTGGATCCCTGACAGTGTGCGGGGCAGACGCCTGCATTGCCATCTTATCGCCCAGGAGCTTTGAAGCTGCCGCCACGGAACACGTACCTGGCTCGGCTGCTTTCATCTGGTAATTTCTCGCCTGTAGGATTTGGTCTCGGGTTCATTGCTCGGCTGGTGCAGATGCGTCTTGGGGTCGCGCCATTTTCCCTGTTACTTCACTCGCGCTTTCTTTCTCTTCCTCGTTTATTTCCAGCCTCCATCCGTCGCTTCGCCCCCCCCCCCTTCCTTCGGCTGTATTCCCCCTTTCTCCCAGTCGCCTGTTCGCTTTCGCTCGCCCGTCCGCTTTTGCCCAGTTCTCCTTCGTTCGTACATTATTCTCCCTCACTCGCCTGTTCGCTTTCTTCTGTTGCGTCTGGCTCCTGCGTATTTTCCGGCCGATAAGTGGCTGTGGTTTTTAGCTCTTTTATCGGCAGGTGCTAGGGCCCCTGCACCCTTGAGACACTGCGATGGNCCGATAAGTGGCTGTGGTTTTTAGCTCTTTTATCGGCAGGTGCTAGGGCCCCTGCACCCTTGAGACACTGCGATGGCGCGGAGGGGCAATGGCCAGCTTATCGTTTTGACCCCCTATCCCTGTGCCATGGCTCACCATCCGGTGACCTAGTAACCCACTGCGNTGGCTCACCATCCGGTGACCTAGTAACCCACTGCGGGATTCCCCTGGACTGTCATTTGTAATTCCTGTGGGACTATCGGGGTAGGGTTCGGGTTTAGTGCGTATCTGGTTCCATGACACCTTATGCATATTTCCCTTCTCGTCTTCGGCCCAATATACAATACCCTGCCTCTAGACTACTATATACGGCCCTCGCCACTTAGGCGCAAATCCTGCACAGAATTTCTCACTAGCTCGGCTTAGGGGATGGTTGCGTATTAATATGTGACTACCCTCGGGCAAGTGGTGTCTGGTGGTCGCTTGTTTCGGGTATTTCCGCTTTATATACCGTTGTTGGTTTCTCTGAGCTGCGCCTGTTCTCCATATAGCCTCTCTTCGTATTTCTTCTGGGGCGGGAAGTTCTGTAGGTTCTGTTTCCCACTGCCATTCTCCAGGTCTGCGGAGATTGTATCCCAGTATTAGGTGGCTAGGAGAAGTTCCAATGGCGTCATTGTGCCGACTTCGCAGTGTATACAGGATCTCAGGTAGCTGTGTGTCCCATTGANAGGAGAAGTTCCAATGGCGTCATTGTGCCGACTTCGCAGTGTATACAGGATCTCAGGTAGCTGTGTGTCCCATTGAGTAGGATTCGTGCCCATTCTAATTCACATACTCTTCTTTAATTCCTGATTCCGGCGTTCGGTAGGGTTGGCCTGTGGGTGGTAAGCTGGAGTCGTCCAGTTTTCCACCCCCCATATCTCACAGGCCTTCCTCCATTTTACCCCCGTAAACTGGGTTCCATTGTCGGTTAACACACATTTCGGGTACCCCCATCGTGGAAATACCTCTCGCTCCATTTGCCGGATTATTGTGTTGGCCTCCTGGTTTGGTAGCGGTAGTGCCTCTGTCCACCTGGAGAAAANTCTCGCTCCATTTGCCGGATTATTGTGTTGGCCTCCTGGTTTGGTAGCGGTAGTGCCTCTGTCCACCTGGAGAAAAAATGGGTCACGACTAGGAGGTATCTCTTTCCTCGGTGTGTGCATGGGTAGGGGCTCATGATATCGATGGCGATGTGTGTCCATGGAGTTTTCGGCCGACAGGGTGTGTATCGTATCTTTGGTGTAGGGTAGCCTTGTTTTCATAACATTTCTGACACCTGGCGACGTATGCACTCACATCTCGACTAATTCCTTGCCATGTTGGTCAGGGCCCTTAAGGTCTCGTGAAAACCCGGATGTCCTGAGTGGGGGTGGTCATAGTGGTGTTCACAGATACTGTCTCGTAGCTCGTGAGGGACCCAGATTTTCCATTTATCTGTCTGTGGGTGCGGTCTCGCCCANGTTCACAGATACTGTCTCGTAGCTCGTGAGGGACCCAGATTTTCCATTTATCTGTCTGTGGGTGCGGTCTCGCCCATATTATGCCATCTCTTCCCTCGTACTGGTCTGGATACCTCCTCATTAACTCCTGTAATTTGGGGTCGGACTGCTGTNTATTATGCCATCTCTTCCCTCGTACTGGTCTGGATACCTCCTCATTAACTCCTGTAATTTGGGGTCGGACTGCTGTTGGTCTCGTAACAGATTTTTGTTTTCTGGAACTTTACTAACTGTAGTTCCACGTCATCCAGCCCAGGGAGTTTTGCGGGAGAGGGGGGCAGCATTCGCTCCCAGTCGTTGGTTTCTGTCTATTTGTTGGGACTCTGTGGTCGACGGGATAAGGCAACGGGCAGCTTGTTGTTCGAGCCTGGACAATGCTCGATGGTGAAGGAGAATTCCATTAACAATAAGGCTCACCCACCCAATTTGGCTTTCTTGTCACTCTTGGTTTTCAGCCATGTAAGGGCCTTATTATCAGTCCTGAGAATGAATGGTCGGTCCTCAAGGTAATAGNGTCACTCTTGGTTTTCAGCCATGTAAGGGCCTTATTATCAGTCCTGAGAATGAATGGTCGGTCCTCAAGGTAATAGTGGTATTTGTGGACTGCCCAAATAACCGCCAAGCACTCCTGCTCATTGCTGTGGTAGCGGCGTTGTGTCTCGTTTAGCATGGTACTAGCATACGCGATAATTCAACGCTGGTTCTGTGACTTCTCCTGGTATAGGGAAGCGCCCATTCTGGCTCCACNGTACTAGCATACGCGATAATTCAACGCTGGTTCTGTGACTTCTCCTGGTATAGGGAAGCGCCCATTCTGGCTCCACTTGCGTCAGTCTGTAAAATTAGGGGTAATTCTGGCATAGGTTGGTACAGTATGGTTATGTCGCCATATCGCACCTGTAATATACGGAATGCTTCTTCGTGTCTGTCTGTCCACTTCCAGCGAGTTGTTTTGAGTAGGAGTTCATTGAGGGGAGCCATANGAATGCTTCTTCGTGTCTGTCTGTCCACTTCCAGCGAGTTGTTTTGAGTAGGAGTTCATTGAGGGGAGCCATAATAAAGGCGACATCTGCTATAAACTCTATGAGCCAATTAAATAACCCCAGAAAACGTTTCAACTGTCTCCTGTTAGTTGGTACTCTACCCTCCTCAATCTCTCTCACTTTCTCGGGCTATGGATAGTTCCCATCTAGGGTAATTATGTGCCCTAGGTATTCTACTTGGGTCTTCCCGAAGTGACACTTCTCCAGTGACGTGCACTCAGGTACCTCAAGTTTCGCGAGGTCGACTTTTTGCAAGTGCACCTGATGTTCTTCCCATGTGCGCAAATATAAGATGACATCGTCTAGGTATGCTAGGCAAAATTGGTCGCTATAGCCCGTCAAAACTTTGGAAAGTAGCGGGTGCATTCTTCAACCCGAAGGGCATTACGGCTTTGACGTCCCAAAGTGGAAGACCCCAAGTAAACGCTGTATATTTCCTGGATCCTGGGTGTACCGGGATTTGAAAGTATCCACCACGCATGTCTAGAGTGGTGGATATAGGTGTGTCCCCTAGGTNGATCCTGGGTGTACCGGGATTTGAAAGTATCCACCACGCATGTCTAGAGTGGTGGATATAGGTGTGTCCCCTAGGTCGCGGAGCATATTAGCCAGGTTTATAGTTGGGGGTGCTATAGGGTATGTGATATTGTTTAAGGCCTGGTAGTTCACACAAAAGCGAAGTTCTCCATCTTTCTTTGGCACAAGCACCACTCTGGCGTTATAGGGTTAGTCAGTTGGCTCCACTATTCCTTGCGATTTCATCTCGGCTACCTGGTCTAAAATTATTTGCCTGTGGTAGGTGGACGGGTTACCTGGTCGGCAGTATATGGGGCGAGCATCGGTTACGCAGATTTCATGTTGAATGGCCGTGGTCTGATTTAACCTGCCGGTATGCTCAAATACGGCTACGTGAGCGTTGAGTATCCGCAATAATGTCCTGAGTTGGTCAGCCTCGAGTTGGTTGTTTACCTCTTCATTACAAATTTCTTGTAATTTTTGTGTGTTTATTGGGGCTTCCCAGTTAATAGCCATCCTATCCTGCTTGCCAAAATATAGGCGCTGTTGTCCACAGTCGATTATGCAATTTTGGCTTGTTAGCCAATGTTGCCTGAGGATAATCTCCTTCACCAAATGCGGTGCGCAAAAAAATTCCGTTTGGACTGTTTCTACCTCTGTGGGCACTGGCAATGTAATAACTCCGTATATGGTCAGTCATGACTCAGACTGGGCCATTTGAATTATTTTCAAGTTTTCTTTATCTGGCTTTTCTGTTCGGGAGTTAGTAGCTGGCTTTTAATGAAATTGCCTACTGCGGCCGTGTCCAATACTGCCTTAAGATCCTGGTTATTTATGCGGACTCCTATCCGAGGTGAGTGTGTTCCCGGCCTCACATCGCTTAACGTTAAAATTGATTCCACCCTTTGAATTATACCGCGGCTGCATGGCAGCAACCACAGCCTCATTTATAAAACTACTTATGAGAAAGTGCGCCATTATGGGAGATGCTGCAAAAAATATAAATATCAGAGTGAAATAGTTGGGCGAAAGATTGAGGAATGTTCAGGAATATTATATGGAAGAAGTGGCACTGGAAAAATGTTCATATCTCTGGTACATTCAGCTGCAGGTGCAAGGGGTTAGAACGACATTCAAAATAGATAAGGGGGCAGACGTGGTAGTCATTGGTAGATAATCGAGTCACAAGTTAGAGCTGCCAGTGTGCAAAACAGGTAAGAAACTTGTGGTGGGTACTGCCATAGTGCTCTTGACACTCGGTGACCACAATGTCANCCAGTGTGCAAAACAGGTAAGAAACTTGTGGTGGGTACTGCCATAGTGCTCTTGACACTCGGTGACCACAATGTCACGTGAGACATTTATGTAGTGAATGACCAACGCCTGCCACTGTTAGGATGACCTGCAATCAGGCCACTCAATGTGGTCTCTGTGAGATAGGCTGCTGAAGTCATGGACATTCTGAACATGTATGTGGATAAATTCCCAATGGTGTTTTAAGGGTTAGGAAAGCTTAAACAGGAATATCATATCACAATAAAAGATGGTGCTATCCCTTTAGTGGTGGTAGTCATAGACATGTTGCACTGCCCCTCAAAAAGAAAATTAAAGAAGACCTAGACAGCATGGAAGCAGGGGGTGTTATTACCCCTCTTCATGCTCCAACAGAATCGAGTTCACCAATTGTCGTGGTTCCGAAGAAAAATGGATATTTTACGGTTTGAATGGACCACACAGAACTCGACAGGTTTGTCAACAAGGAAAGACTACAGCTGCTTTCAGTGGAAGAGTCTTTGGCCCAAATACAGAATTCTAGGTGTTTTACTGTTCTTGATGCTTCGAAAGGATTTTGGCAAATTCCACTTACGTAGGACAGAGCACCACTCAGAACATTCATCACTTAATTTGGATGATAGCATTTTANTTTTGGCAAATTCCACTTACGTAGGACAGAGCACCACTCAGAACATTCATCACTTAATTTGGATGATAGCATTTTAACCAGCTACCATTTGGCAAACTCACGACCTGAACACTATCAGTGTCATATGCAACACCTTGTTGGGGGTCTGACGGGAGTGGTAAGCCAGGTGGAAGATATACTGGTATNCACTATCAGTGTCATATGCAACACCTTGTTGGGGGTCTGACGGGAGTGGTAAGCCAGGTGGAAGATATACTGGTATAAGGCAGCACCATAGAGGAATGTGATCACAGGCTGGAAACTGTACTGAGGAGGTTGAAGCAGAATTGAGTTACTCTGAACAAAGAANCACTATCAGTGTCATATGCAACACCTTGTTGGGGGTCTGACGGGAGTGGTAAGCCAGGTGGAAGATATACTGGTATGCGGCAGCACAATAGAGGAATGTGATCACAGGCTGGAAACTGTACTGAGGAGGTTGAAGCAGAATTGAGTTACTCTGAACAAAGAAACATGTAAGTTCAATGGGACAACAGTGAAGTTTCTGGGCTACATGGTAAGTGAAAGCACAGTGCAACCAGACCCTGAGAAAACAAATGCTGGAACTGACCAACACAACAGAAATTGGGTACTTGCTAAGTATGGTAAAATATTTCATTAAATTTATTCCACACAACATAAATTACAACCTTGGCAGGAGCCACTGCAGCAGGACACTGGGTGGGTCTGGGTCGCATCTCAACAAGAAGCTGCGGGGAAATTGAAAGGAGAAATTGCTAGGGATGTAATGATTCCACTTATTTTCGATTCTCGATCTCGATGCTGATACCACTCTCGATTCTAAAAATTGCTATTATTTTACTCACAGACAATTANATTCTCGATCTCGATGCTGATACCACTCTCGATTCTAAAAATTGCTATTATTTTACTCACAGACAATTACTTTACACAACTAAATACTGTATAGGAGGGTGTGAAATTTAATTATTTAAGTTAGGCCTTCATAGGTAGTAGGCCTACTACTAACAAATAATGTAACACATACATTTTGTTTGAAATTCCAAAAAATTTCAAATAGGCATATGAGATAATACTGAAAGCATACATTATATATGTGTGTGTGTGTGTGTGTGTGCGTGTATACATATATACACACATATATTTTTCGTCTACATGGTTTATTCTAAAATATTTCCAAACCTCACTTGACATGATAAATGTTAACCGACACATGAAATTATTAAAACGTATACAAGGATATCATTTTTGGTTTTAAAATGTGTGTACATNATAAATGTTAACCGACACATGAAATTATTAAAACGTATACAAGGATATCATTTTTGGTTTTAAAATGTGTGTACATTGACACAAATTTATTCAAATTAACTTTCAGTGGAAGTTTTGACGTACGTGAACAAATGCTTCGAATCACGTAATGANTGACACAAATTTATTCAAATTAACTTTCAGTGGAAGTTTTGACGTACGTGAACAAATGCTTCGAATCACGTAATGAAACTGCAATCGCAGCCAAGTATCATCAGGCAGGTTATGAATACATAATACCAAATCTGTATGCTAACAAAGCTAATTCCACTGATAATAAAATAAAAAGTAGACAAGTAAATTAATTATATTTTTTCACATAGCAAATTAGCTACGTTTAGAGTTTGTCAAGATCCCGGCGACGAGTGAGCACAACACACAATTAAAAACAAACACATTCGGAAAAAAAAATTGTGTTTTGCTGGCATGTTACGAATTGTTTTAACCAAACCCATGGAATCGTGGAATCGAGTGTGACATCCGTACAAATTGCCAAATAGCCGATGCTGACTCTGTACTCACAAACTATGGAAACATGCATCTCCGCAAATGCTTCATCGTATGGGTCAGGGGGCGTGCTAGAGAAATGCCTTGATGGAGTAAGGAAACCTGTGACATATTCCTCTAGAAGCTTGAGTGAAGTGGGGAAGCATTATGCGCAGATTTAGGAGGCCCTAGCAATTATATGTGAAAGATTTAGAGACTATATATGATGTGCCAAAATAACCATAGTGACAGACCATAAGCCCTTCTTTGTAAACTTGATACCAACAAAACCAGTGTATGAACTCACAGTTCGACTTCAGCAAATGCAAATGCATCTCATGTGTTTGATTACACCATCTTGCACATAGCAGGAAATAAGTTTTTCCTGCCAGGTGCACTTTCACGAGCCCCAGTAGAGGAGCCAAGGGACAATCGCCAGGTTGAGTAGCGTCATTCCCTTGAAAAGGAAGTACTTCAGGGTTTCGAGAATAAGTGTTCACCATTTTGGCCTCATATGGTCCAGCTAACCTACCAGAATGGATTAATTATGTACGGGGCATAAATTTTCATTTTTAAGGTTTTACGTCCTGAGATGCTATACAAAATACATCAGGGCCACATAAGCATTGTTAAGTGCTCTCTAGTGGCCCAACATCACACAGGATATCAAGGCACTGATGGACAACTGTACACAGGGTTTGCAACAACAGAAGCAGTGAGCAGAATCCCTGCTACCCTCGCCCACTGCCAGAGCAACATGGTCCTTGGTGGGAGTGGACGGAATGGAATTGTGAGGGGCACAATACCTGGTGGTGTAGGATTATTAAAAGTGGTACATCTAAACTGTTAAACATCTGAAGAGCTTATTACATGGTTGGAGAACATATTTGCTTGGTATGGCATACCAGAGACTGTGCTTTGTGATGGAGGAACTTGGTTTACTTCTTGGGAGTTCCATGAATTCTCAAAAAAATATGGATTCGAGCACCTCACATGAAGTCCAAAGTTTGCCCAGTCTAACTGCGCAGTCGAAAGTGAAGTAGCAGTTTTAAAAAAAATCTGATCTTAAACAGGAGATCCAAATCTCGGACTGCTTGCAAATTAGGCCATACCACTAGAATCAGGATTATCACCAGTATAATTGTTGTGTAGAAGAAGACGTGGTCTACACTACCAGCGATGCCTACTTCTATGGAACCACACTGTAACCCATGGAGATGGTCTAATGAAGGGGTGGTGTAACCAAAACTACGAAAAAGGCATGGTGCCAAAGACCTCCGACCGCTACTGTAGTAAACCTGAAGGTGCCGTAACACAACTAGGTGATATGCAGCGAGTAATGAATAGTAAGCCCCCTTGCAATAACATTAGCTGTTGCTGTTAACCTGAAGGTACTGTTTAGCACAGCAACTAGGTATTCCGCAGGCCCAGTTCAGAGACGAAGATGATGTGTGGTTGTCAGTTGGTAGTTACGTCAAGGGGCCATGATCCGAGGCCCCTTTAAAGCCAAACGTGTTTTTTTCTTTTTTCATTTATATTTTACNAGTTACGTCAAGGGGCCATGATCCGAGGCCCCTTTAAAGCCAAACGTGTTTTTTTCTTTTTTCATTTATATTTTACATGCTATGAAATCGCTTTACGTGTTCGTTGTTTGTACCCAAGAAATAATACTTAATCTTTCTCTTTGAAACTAAATGTTCGATTATGTTACAATCGACAAGCACAAAAATCCAACAGTCGAAATTCTGGAAATGTTATAACTGAAAAGACAACATGACCAATTTCTCGATAATCATATGACAATCCTAAGACAATTTTTTCAATTATTTATTTCTCCCTTCTATTAATTGAACAACAAGTTGGTTTATTATCAAGATGCAATTTTGCCAAGTTACAACCTCAGCGTCTGTATCCTCGCAGGGAGTAACAGATCATTGCCTCCTTTGCAATATATATGAACGTTCGCTGTTGCGGTCAACCTTAAGGCCGGCGCACGCTAGGTAAACTGCTCACAGTGAACTCGCAGTTGTCATTGAACAAAACAATTGGAGAATTTAAGCGAGTCCCGAATGGATGGCCTGAAGGAGCCAACAATGGAGCTGGGTAATTTGCAGGGAGTCCCAAAGTGGAGCAACTGGTCTGAAGGTTCCATTAAACAATAGAGCTAGGAAATTCAAAGGGGTCCTTTGGTAATGGGGTCATTCCACATCAGTTCAACCAGGCCAAGACACCCAAGTTCTGAGATTTTTTTAAATCTTTTTATATGATCATTACATGTGAATTCCACAAAAAAATATATATATTTTGACACCCACATTTTCAGATCTTATTATAACTTTTTCCAGTCAAGCTGTTCATGAATGTGAGTTAACTCCCAAATTTTTTTGATCAAGCCCATATAGTTCTAGTTTTACTTTTTTTCAAACTTTCACTGAATTTCAATGTCACATTGTATCCAAGGTCTTCTTTGCAAGCTGCATTCTATTACAAAATTTGTCCCATCTTGCCTACAGAGCATGCAACCTCTATGAAATTTTACAATCTTATTGTTTAAAGTATGAGAATTCTAGAAAAAAATTACTTCCATACAAGGCAATGACAAGTCATAAAAAGTTTCGTAAAATATATTATGATAAATTTTTGTGCAAAAACAAGTCTTTCAAAAAATTTAATTACAGCGGCAATAAATAGGTTTGAGCATTATATATATATAACAGCCTCGAGGTGGTAATATATATATTTATTAGCATTGAGGGGGTTATATATGTATTAGCCTCGAGGTGGTAATAATAATAATATAATATCAAACATTAAAATTTATGGCTTTTCAATTCCTTCAGTAAAAAAATTTTATTTCACTTTAGAATTTTTAGTCGATTCCGGCTAAAAGACTACTGCTTAACTGGTTCATTTACACTTTACAAAATTAAACTTATATTAAAATAAGTCCAATATAACCAAAAAGTGTGTGGTTTAAAAGTGTACTTTATTGTGGTAACTTATTTTAAACTTTGAAACACAATTTTTTATTTGTTTGGTGTTTTAAAGGAAAATAGTGACTTGAAAATCCTATTTAAACTTTGTGAAACTGAATTCACAACAAAATTAATAAATAGTATACAGATACAGTACATAATAAAATGCGTGCCTTATAGGCTAAGTACAGTTTTCATTTGTAAAGCACACAAACTTTAATTTCCTTTTCATTGCATAATGTACATAAGTGCCATTTTTTCCTCTGCGGATCTCGTGCTGTCCTTTGAGAAGTAGTAGGTTNTTTTCATTGCATAATGTACATAAGTGCCATTTTTTCCTCTGCGGATCTCGTGCTGTCCTTTGAGAAGTAGTAGGTTCTTCCAGATGAAGTTTGTGGACTACAGACTACAGCAAGAACATGAGGAAGTTGTACTGCACAAGAATCTCCATGTGACGGCCAATAGAATGATTGAGAAGGTCTGTCACATTCATCTTTGTTCACTGTTGCCGTCATTTCAAAATACCACAAGTGATCATATTTGCATGCAATATAAAATCCCGGGTAAAGATTGTTGCTGTTAAACGATGTATGACAATTTTTTAAGTTGTATGAGAGAGATGAATCCTTGTCGACACTGATTATTCGAGCTTTAATAGTGCCAGCCAAATCAAGGGGCTTGAATTTATGGAAGTTCCTAGTACCGGTTAGAGTCTGTCCATTTCTGAACCACTTTTTAAGTGCTAAGTGTTTTAAATCTATTGTCTCTTTATCAACAAANGAGTCTGTCCATTTCTGAACCACTTTTTAAGTGCTAAGTGTTTTAAATCTATTGTCTCTTTATCAACAAAGTGGAACCTAACTTTTTTGATATTTGTTTTACAAAATTTTAGGAATGGCCAGCTGTTGTGATAGTTTTTACAAAGGTTTCTGCAGACTTTCTTTTCGAGTTAAATGTTTAGCTATTCCACAAATTCCATCGCATTCTGATTTATTATGGCTTGTTGCAAAAAAAGACCGCTGCGCCTTAATTTGGAAATTTACTTCTCGTAAACACAGGTTGATGAAACTTTACTTGTTAGTCTATATTCTGAAGGAAAGAAAGGCTTATGAGATCACTTTCTTTGCCTGTGTATTGTGTTAATGTGTTCAGTGTGTGTGCGTGTGCCCCCCTTTCAATTTTTTTACGCTTCAACGAAATTTAACTAAACTTGGGACACATATAATACTTAGTAAGGAAGCCTGACTTTTATAGTTTTCAACCACGCCGGGCACTTACTTTCCAAATGGCAGCAATTTTATCTTTATTCGGTGATATGTCATATCATGGGAACCATCCAACTAATGTTTATCAAATTTGGTATGCTGGCAGACCTTTGTGGTATTATTAATTTTTGAGATGGATATTGTTGTTTGTCCTCCATTTTGGAAAATTGAATCAATTTTAAAAACAAATATTTTACATTGTTTCTTGAAAATTATTCAACTAATTCTCACCCAATTTGGCATGCAAGTAATACTATAGTAGGCCATGTCAACAAAAAAAGATAAAAATGTATTAGTTACTTATTTATTTTTAAATTGGGGAACGTACAAATGTGTTAAGTTTATTTAGTATATATGCCATCCATTTAACCAGTTTCGACCAAATTTTGTATTCTGAATGTATATATTACAATAATCATATATACCACAAAATAGCCACTTATGTCTGTCATTTTAGAAAATAACGCCATACAAATAAAATGAAGTTTTTATGTTGTATCTCAGGAAAGAATTAACTGATTCCTTCCAAATTTGGCAAACAAATAGTACTGCAGCAGGTGGTGTAAGCAGGTCAGGCACTTATTTTCAAAATNTGATTCCTTCCAAATTTGGCAAACAAATAGTACTGCAGCAGGTGGTGTAAGCAGGTCAGGCACTTATTTTCAAAATAGTGGCAGTATAAATATTTTAACTCAGTAGATTTTATCAACGAAACATATTCCAACTTAAGTTTCTATGCTGGCAGTNGTGGCAGTATAAATATTTTAACTCAGTAGATTTTATCAACGAAACATATTCCAACTTAAGTTTCTATGCTGGCAGTGCTTATTACAACCATCAAGCGTGTCTATGCAGAGCTTTATTCCTCTGCCATTTTGAATGATAGTCCCACAAACAAAAAATACATTTTCATCTCATTTCTCAGGTAACAATCTACCCATTCTTACAAAATTTGGCAATGATGATGTACTGTGATGGCACACATATTTTCAGAATGGTGGCTATAAAATAATTTTAGTTTTATGGGCGATATCTATTAAACTATCTTATCTAGTTTAACATAACTTTGTATATTGGCAGTATACAATAATCGAAATTGGTACTACATTACTTTTCTGTCTTCCGTTTATAAAGATCGCCACATAAAAATTATGGAGTTTTTATACCATGTCTCGAGGAGCAATCAACCGATTCCCACCAAATATTAAACTGTTAAATTTCAAATCAATTTGTACCAAATTGTGCACACCATAAATGCTACAGAAGGCCATGTAATCTTTACGGATTTAAATGGGTCAGACAACGATGTTCAAAATGGCAGCTTCATAAATAATTTATGTAAGTTTGACATATTAAACCATTTAACCAAATTCAACCAAAATCTGTGTGGTGACAGTATACATTAGATTCATTGTACCNGTTTGACATATTAAACCATTTAACCAAATTCAACCAAAATCTGTGTGGTGACAGTATACATTAGATTCATTGTACCTAGAGCCTCTTTTTCTGGCAATTTTGTATGATAGCACCAAATAAGCANAGTATACATTAGATTCATTGTACCTAGAGCCTCTTTTTCTGGCAATTTTGTATGATAGCACCAAATAAGCAAATAACGTTTTTTATGTCGTATATTAAGGGCCAAACTGATTTCCATCAAATTCTTCACACAAGTAGCACTACGGTAGGTCATATAAAATTACATGTTTTATGTGTCTCAGCACTTATTTTCAAAATTAAAGACCCTGTAAATATTTTAGGTTAGTAAATCCTATCATTCTAAACATTAGACTGATAATATCCGAAGCTGATGCTCCAAATAAAACCTCCATAATACAGTGGATTGCACGTTAGCTTATGGTACGAGTTTCTCTGGGGACAAGTCCTGGGAAAGCATGTTTGTATTTGTAATTGTCTCACTACTGTTGCATAAGTTTCTGGCTTCATTCCCAAAGTTATACTTTCAAAGATGTCAAGTCCATCCTACCAATTCAGTTGTTAAAAAATGATTTGAAAATTAATTGTACCCATGATGAGGAAAGTATGCTCATTAGGTATATCAGTATCTTCTTATTTTATTTCTTGGTATTATTTTACATACCTCTCGGCTAATATAAAAATTTATGTTATGCTCATACCGTTTCCTCGGTGCAATTATTCAGTTTTTTGGAAAGCCTGGTTGGTAGCACAAAAATGTACCAAAATATATTTAACTGAACTTCTCCAGCAAATCCAACAACCCCCTTGTGCTGCCCACACATGAAGTATGTGTACCTCTTATGTTATATATTTAAATAGATGTTTGACGAAGTTCTATATTGTTTATCCATTATCAAAAAATATCTGTGAGACACATTGTGCTTTATAAGATTAAAAAAAAAAAAAAAAGAACCATACCACAGTAGAAAAGTAAAACATGCACTTACAAATTCATAAAAGTGTATTTGTTCTTACACATTGCCAGGGACTCTATTTCATATAGAATTACAGTGCTACAGAGGTCATCTTTCATACATAACATAGTGTAATTTTTTTTTTCACGGGCTGTTCAGTCAATTATTTTTTGGGGGTTGGGGAGACATATTCCCAACTTGCTCAAGCATTTCAACTATTGTTGTGCCTTTCCTTAGTCCACCCCACCCAGGAGATGGACACACTATACGACACGACTGATCACATTTTCCAAATACTATATGCAAAATCTAACTCATNGAGATGGACACACTATACGACACGACTGATCACATTTTCCAAATACTATATGCAAAATCTAACTCATCTAACTCTGTAGCGTAAACCTTTCACATCATTTTAACACTGTTGTTTAAATATTTATTTATAAGACAGTAATTTCTTCGTTTTAAATTATGTATTTTGTGATTTTAGAAATGAATACATACTAATTGTTTTTATTATTGTAGCCTACCGTTTTNCGTTTTAAATTATGTATTTTGTGATTTTAGAAATGAATACATACTAATTGTTTTTATTATTGTAGCCTACCGTTTTTATATGCTTGTGGTGCATTTCATGACTGTCAGAGTGGTATGCTTAAAACACTGAAAAATGGTAATGTGTGGCNTTTTTATATGCTTGTGGTGCATTTCATGACTGTCAGAGTGGTATGCTTAAAACACTGAAAAATGGTAATGTGTGGCATCAGAAGTGACAAATTGTTCAATTTGTGTACATATTTAGCTAAAAAGCACGAAAGATGTTGGCGTTATTCAGTTGAATAGTGTTACAGTGCTGTGTGAAGGATCTTTAGACAGCTTCTAGTACAGCACTGTGAAAAACTACTGTAAATTACATTGAAAAACCATTTCACCAAAGATCACACATAGTATCATTATTAAGACCCAATTAAGAGTTGTAAAGAAGTGTCAGGTTNAAAAACCATTTCACCAAAGATCACACATAGTATCATTATTAAGACCCAATTAAGAGTTGTAAAGAAGTGTCAGGTTTCTGGCGACCTGTTCCCCTGAACACACAAGGCGACGCTGGTAATAACACATTCTGGTGTTGACATTCACATATGTANTCTGGCGACCTGTTCCCCTGAACACACAAGGCGACGCTGGTAATAACACATTCTGGTGTTGACATTCACATATGTAATTTCAATATTTGATTATTTATCTCGTACATGTGGAGACGATACAAGAAAAAGTGGTTCATGGGCCTTTGCCCACCAGCTGGGCTACGCGGGAAAATGTGAGCATACATGCCACACATGTGCATTAAAAGTTGAAAATGCATGGTTCCCCAGGCAATGCAAGTACTGGCGAGGGTGAGGCAGTGCTTCCAGACACAAAAACAAAAGTTAAACGGCTCTTGTGCATTATGTCGTAGGCACAAATAGATAATGGTGTCTGGTCCACGACTATTCATGCCGGCCTCTGTGAGCCTCAAGTTACGTCTGAATGGCAGGTGGCTTGCAATGAAGTGCATGCAGTCGGTCATGCACCGAAACTAACCATATACATAGATTACATTCTAATTAATGAAAAACATAATTTTGGCACTCTTTTAAAATTACGCTTTGACACATAAATACCTTGCAGATATATTAAAAATACAATATAAAAAGGAATTTCCTTTTGAAAATTAACATTAAAAAAAGCTGAGTGATTTTGTGATGGCCGGGGGGAAATTGCACATCCTTGTTATATATCATTGATAATTATTTAATTTCTCCATATTGTGACCTGCAAAATTGTCATCAATTTTTCACAATATTTGACACCCTCTGATGTGTTATGCTACTGACGAGTGCTGCTTACGACCAGCATATGAGACATCCTGCATTGTGACACATGTGCAACAGGACACCACCCAAGGCACTGGCCAGGTATCCAGCCCCACAGGTGCCCCTAGCCCAGTGGTGGGCAGGCCTGTGCTGTGTTGGGGATGCCCAGTCGCCTAACCAGCAGCTCCTGCGACCCTGTTGCACATCTCACTATAGCAGCAGCACTAGAAGTGATGAGGTGTGCTCCTCGCAACCTCGCTGTTCCAAATGACACTGCCTACTGCTGCCTGTATGGCCTGCAGAGGTCCCTCGCTTNCCAGCAGCTCCTGCGACCCTGTTGCACATCTCACTATAGCAGCAGCACTAGAAGTGATGAGGTGTGCTCCTCGCTACCTCGCTGTTCCAAATGACACTGCCTACTGCTGCCTGTATGGCCTGCAGAGGTCCCTCGCTTCCCCATGCACTGCACGGTCACTGGGGCAGCCACCCCAACTCTCTACCACCAAGTCACCCCAGCGACCAACACGATCTGTGGCTTTATTGAGGAAACTGGCCACTACAAACATGCTATGCCAGATTGCATAGCAGCTGGTCACCAGCTTGTAGAGGCCTCCCACAGATGCGATGTGTGATGCATCACTGCACACAGCTATGCAGTGATAGCATTCTGCTATCACTGCACAGCTATAATGTGTCATATACAGGGGTTGTTGCCACACCCCTAACGGCAGACAGACAGCTCAGTGCAACCTTGCCACCATCATGGCAGCTGGCTGGCCTGCTCGACCACCACCAAGGTCAATTGGCTGTCTTGTTTTCACATCCCCAAGAGACANATGGCAGCTGGCTGGCCTGCTCGACCACCACCAAGGTCAATTGGCTGTCTTGTTTTCACATCCCCAAGAGACAACTACGGGCGCCATGTGAGTCTGGGTTCGTCGACATCATCATTTTATGACCCCTGGAGATATACATGTGGGGAAATGAAAAAGCCAGAAGAGGGAAGAGGTGTTCCAGCAAATCCAACACCCCCCTTGTGCTGCCCACACATGCTGCATGTGTACCTCGTGTGAGTTATATTTAATGAAGCCCAACAAGATTAGTGCGTGTGAAGTGTGAGAGAGTGTGATTACATTTGCAATCAGGTATAATGGAAAGTGGTTTGATGTAAATCAACACATTTACAAACACCCCTTTTCTTATAATGAACCTGGCCTGTAACCTCATTTCACAGGTGCCACCTCAAGAATATTTAGGGACGTAATTATTTAAATAATAAAATAAAGTATGTGTTTGTTTACCTTATTTTTATAGAGGACTGAGAAATACAGCCAATACATAAGTAAAGAATACAGTTTTATTTCCTCTTATTACCAAACCTGAATAATTTTCCAAGAGTAAATATTTTTTATTCATGCTATATTTAATGTTTTTGATATGTGCCACTTAATAAGAGCAATTTGGCATGAACCCAAACTCATAGATATGTGAGCATTCATTGCAACATACTCAACTGACCCACACAATAGAAGTAAGACACATGACCAGTGAAGTAAATACTGCCGGATCATCAGCCACATCAGAAGTAATGCAATGGTTGCAGAGGACAGCACGCTCGNTACTGCCGGATCATCAGCCACATCAGAAGTAATGCAATGGTTGCAGAGGACAGCACGCTCGTGACCAATGTCCATTACACAGCTGCAGATGCTATACCTCTGGCAAGATGAGTCACATTGCCAAGGTCTGCAAGTCAAAGTTAGTACAAAATGCTGATAGAATTACAGATCATGCNCAAGATGAGTCACATTGCCAAGGTCTGCAAGTCAAAGTTAGTACAAAATGCTGATAGAATTACAGATCATGCCCAAATGTAATGAGACATAGACACTTTACAACAATTCAGTAAATCCATGACATCAACACAGTGAAACAGTTGGGTAAGCATATATTAATTTTGCACCTTGTAGTATAGTTGTTGAGAAAAATTTCTGAACCATAAAACCAACATTCTCCCATCAAAAGACAAATAGATTTCCCAAGCTACACATGTCACTTTATCATCACTTGTATAGGGAGTTTACCAGTCAACGCCACACTCGGACAGACAACACAGAGACTTAACCNGGTCACTTTATCATCACTTGTATAGGGAGTTTACCAGTCAACGCCACACTCGGACAGACAACACAGAGACTTAACCGTTATGTTGTCTATGGTGATTTCGACACTCTTTTTGGACGAGGATGGATAGTTGAATTGGTTCACGAGATAAATTTAGTGAAATTATTTTCTGCTCCTACGGCAGTTCTCTCATTAACTACCGCTGTTCCATATCTGAACCCAGACCAGAAAACTCAAATCAAGCAGTTGTTAGTCCACTATGAGGATGTTTTCAGCAAACTAACTGGACCACCTTCTACAGTGCACCTGAAGCCAGCAACAAAACCTATCTTCACTCGTACTTGTGAGGTACCACTAGCACTACGCGAAGCCTGTGCCAAAGAGATAAATGCAAAGATCACATCAGGTTTCTATAAGAAGGTTGAACATTTGGAATGGGCCTCACCGACACATGATGTAACCAAGAAAAATGGAAAATTTTGCATTACAGGCAACTAGAAACCTACAAGAACTCACACATGATCATAGACGAATACCCTATCCCAAAGCCCACGAACAAANAGGCAACTAGAAACCTACAAGAACTCACACATGATCATAGACGAATACCCTATCCCAAAGCCCACGAACAAATTCATATGTATGAATGGAGCTAACATTTTCTGTAATTTGAACATTACAGGTGCTTGCGCACATCTGCCTTTAGTTGTAGAATTTCGACATGTACAGACACCCAACACCCCACACATGGATCTATGTGACCAACATGTGCAGTATATGGTGCTGCAAATATACCTGCGATTTGGCAGCGCCGTATGGAAGATGTCTTAAAAATAATTCCCAATTAACTGAAATTCTATGTTAATGTGCTCACTTTTGCAGATAGTTTTGAAAATCTTATTTCAACTCTAGAAACCACATTTAAGAGAATAAGGTCTCAAGGCCTGTGACTCAACGTGCAAAATGTCTCTTTGCTTCTACTTCTGTAGTGTTCCTAGGACACGATAGATGCCCAAAGATTGCACAAATCAGACAAACAGAAGCAATACAAGATGTGCCAAAACCCTCAACACCTGAAGACATAATTATTTTTGGGTGAAGTGACTTATTATAGTTCATTTATACCAAATTTATCAACTAGGAAACTAGTCGAAGCTTTATACGACGTGTGTCTTGGGAAGTTTCGGACACCAGATGCAGAAGCAGCATATTGACATCCAGAATGCTTTAATTTCTCCGCAGGTACTGATGCCATATGATCCAACACTCCCTTTACTTTTAGCAATGGATGCAAGTAAGACAGGTTTAGTTGCTGTCCTATCACATCGACTGTCAAATAGACAGGAACATCCGATCNAAGTAAGACAGGTTTAGTTGCTGTCCTATCACATCGACTGTCAAATAGACAGGAACATCCGATCACCTATGGCAGTATGAATGATACCGAGCAACGTTATCCACAAATCGACAAAGAAGTTCTAGCCGTAGTGTGGGCTGTAAAGAAGTTATTCCATTATTTGTATGTTTGTCACTTTATGCTTATCACAGATCATAAGCTATTGACACAAATTTTACACACAGAGAAATCACTTCCAGTGCTCCGCATTAGTCAANGCTTATCACAGATCATAAGCTATTGACACAAATTTTACACACAGAGAAATCACTTCCAGTGCTCCGCATTAGTCAAATGGCAAATTATACAAATTTAATAACCAACTTTGAGTACGACACTTGTTCAAATTAACTAAATCAAATGTGAATGCTGATTATTGCTCCTGCGCACCACTAGCAACAACTGTTAATACTGTCCACAATTTTACATCAGAAGGAGAAGTATTAGAGAATGATGNCACTAGCAACAACTGTTAATACTGTCCACAATTTTACATCAGAAGGAGAAGTATTAGAGAATGATGAATTTGACCACTTCGTCCTCTGCCAGATTAAACATCTACCAGTTCGAGTCGAGGTCATTGCTCGAGAAACACGAAAAGATTTTCACTTACGCAATACAGTTGAACTGTTGGAGTCAGGTCGAAGTATCGCAAATTCTAGATTCAAGGCACCAGAAGTAAACTACACTCTAGCTGCAAACTATTTCTCTTTCGATCACCAAATCGTTGTACCACCCACACTGCAACAAGCGATCCTCAATGACCTGCACACAGCACATGTAGGTATTGCGAAGATGAAAGGCAAAGCTCGATATTTGGTTTACTGGCCAGGTATTGATGTAGACATCGAGCACGTCACAAATTATTGTCTTGAGTTTGCCAAACACNTTTACTGGCCAGGTATTGATGTAGACATCGAGCACGTCACAAATTATTGTCTTGAGTTTGCCAAACACTCCCATGCCCCGTCGAAATTCCGCGATCGTTACTGGGAGTATCCCAAGGAATCATGGGAATGCATACACATTGACTATGCAGGTCCTGTAGTTGGCAAGATACTGCTTATCACACTCAATGCATACAGGCAATGGCTTGAGGTTAAAACCACTTCATAAATATGACCACTACCTCAACAATTGCAATCCTGAATGAACGGTTTGCAACTTATGGTGTTCCTGTAACAATAGTTTCTGATGATTCTACACATTTTGCTTCTGCAGTGTTCAAGATGTTTCTACAAGTCAGTGGTGTTAAATACCATAAGCTTATATTTCCATACCATCCCTCAACTAATGGACAAGTTGAATGGTATGTTCAGACAGTTAAGTGAGATCTCAGCGCAATGTCTACAACATCAGATACTATAAACCAGAACCTGAACGAGTTTCTACGACAGTATTGGAAGGCACCACATGCTCCTACCGGACATCCACCTGTACAGATGTTCTTGGGACAAAATATATGTACACATCTCGTCTCGATCTTGTCCGGCCCAAACATATGTACACTAAAATTACAGAGAAACAACAAGCTAAAAACAAATATACATTTCGCACATTCGAACAAATGGAATCCAGGAACAATCTTAAAATGCCTCGAAGACCTTCACTATGAGATTGCCTACTTTGGAAAATGCTTCAAACGACATGTTGATAATATCAGAGCTCACTGAGCAGAGGAATCCTCCAACTTACCTGTTCTCTGTTCAACCAAATGTTCAGAACAATGTCTCTGAGACCCTCATGNCAGGAACAATCTTAAAATGCCTCGGAGACCTTCACTATGAGATTGCCTACTTTGGAAAATGCTTCAAACGACATGTTGATCATATCAGAGCTCACTGAGCAGACCTTAGGAGGTTGAATGGACGAGAGACAAGTTGCAAATGTTCAGAACAATGTCTCTGAGACCCTCATGAAGAATAAATTTCTACCCTTGTTCGAATACCACAGAAAGTTCATCATCTGAAACAGAATTGTTATGTCAGATCGTTTTACGTAGTTCTATTACGACACCGAAGAATTCTGCTTCCACAAGACTAGAACGAAAGCATGATCAGTATCCTCTGTGACCCTGTGAATTCTGATAAGACGTAGCTTCACGCAGATGCCTTCCACCAAAGTTATAACTCATAATATTTTAATGTGTTGTTCAGATGTGCCTGCATTAAATTTTTTTTTAACTCCCTAAAGGGGGGAGGAAATGTTATGCATGAAAAGACATAGAAAACTAACCCAAGAAATTTAATTTTATGTTTGTATCAATGATAAATAAACCAAGTTTGAACTGTAAATTAATTACAGATAATAAATCAGCAAATCAATTTATTTAACATATCTTGTATTAATTTTGTAAACAAAATACCTGTGAAGATATAAAACAATTTATAAAAGTTTTTGTAAAATATATACCCAAATAATTTAGCAACAACAGTAAATAGACTTGCAAAACAAAATNCAGACACTGGGACACTTAAGACTATTCTGCATCGATCACGCAGATGCCTTCCACCAAAGTTATAACTCATAATATTAAATGTGTTGTTCAGATGTGCCTGCATTAAAANCGATCACGCAGATGCCTTCCACCAAAGTTATAACTCATAATATTAAATGTGTTGTTCAGATGTGCCTGCATTAAAAATTTTTTTAACTCCCTAAAGGGGGGAGGAAATGTTATGCATGAAAAGACATAGAAAACTAACCCAAGAAATTTAATTTTATGTTTGTATCAATGATAAATAAACCAAGTTTGAACTGTAAATTAATTACAGATAATAAATCAGCAAATCAATTTATTTAACATATTTTGTATTAATTTTGTAAACAAAATACCTGTGAAGATATAAAATTTAAATATTTTCAAAAACAAAAATATATACCCAAATAATTTAGCAACAACAGTAAATAGACTTGCAAAACAAAATTGAATTGCAGAAAATTAGTATGTCATAGAGAGAAACTGAGGTCAATTTCTGATTCAGTATATTCAAAACATGTTAGGACAACATATAATTTAAAAAAATGTTTTTGCGAACATAATTTTGCAGGCCTGTGTCATCAAGCTGCATGTAACAATTAAGTTTCGAGATTATCCAGACATTCAAGTGTTCCATGTTAATTATTTTCCCAAGTATTTGTAATAAAATGGTACCTAGTACTTCAGGTCCAACTTCACAGATTTATACTATCCATAAATTTGACTTTATATCATATAAAGTGTAGGCATGTTTTAAATTTTTTTTTTCGTGATTAACCTTCAGTCGAACTTCGAAAGTTTAACTTATATACATACTGTATATGCTGTTATAGTTTAATCATGAAATTTTTTACAAGAATGACGGTCTTGAGGAAAATTTAAGAACCAATAAATTTTTTATTTCGAGCATTTTTATTTTGTAGTTTGGTTGGTGGCGTAGCCTGGTGTTTGTTGTAACTTTACTCACTAAATATCTTTATGCTGTCAGTGTGACCCAATATTTTTCTTTAGTATCCTTTTCCCAGTTAGTGCAAATATTGAATGCCTTGATAATCAAAATGTTTGTATTGCTTAAATAACAAGAAGTTACTGATAACTAATGTGCCTTCATTTCTCTTTATTTGGCGTGCAAATTAATTTTAGTGAAGTTCTTGAAAGCTTAGATGGTAGGTAGTCATTGAAGTCTCATTGACAGCAATATTATTAGAAATGAAACCACAAACATGTGAGACAGTACAAAGACAATTAAAATACACGAGTGACTTACCTGGGATTCGAATTCAGAAAAACTCTTAAAATTAAGCTAACTTGCAATAAATTGCATCATGTAGGTAGGATTCGGAGCATCNTTCCATGTTAATTACTTTCCCAAGTATTTGTAATAAAATGGTACCTAGTACTTCAGGTCGAACTTCACAGATTTATGCTATTCATAAATATGACTTTATATCATATAAAGTGTAGGCATGTTTTAAAATTTTTTTTTCGTGATTAACCTTCAGTCGAACTTCGAAAGTTTAACTTATATACATACTGTATATGCTGTTATAGTTTAATCATGAAATTTTTTACAAGAATGACGGTCTTGAGGAAAATTTAAGTACCAATAAATTTTTTATTTCGAGCATTTTTATTTTGTAGTTTGGTTGGTGGCGTAGCCTGATGTTTGTTGTAACTTTACTCACTAAATATCTTTATGCTGTCAGTGTGACCCAATATTTTTCCTTAGTATCCTTTTCCCAGTTAATGCAAATATTGAATGCCTTGATAATCAAAATGTTTGTATTGCTTAAATAACAAGAAGTTACTGATAACTAATGTGCCTTCATTTCTCTTTATTTGGCGTGCAAATAAATTTTAGTGAAGTTCTTGAAAGCTTAGATGGTAGGTAGTCATTGAAGTCTCATTGACAGCAATATTATTAGAAATGAAACCACAAACATGTGAGACAGTACAAAGACAATTAAAATACACGAGTGACTTACCTGGGATTCGANGTAAATAAATTTTATTGAAGTTCTTGAAAGCTTAGATGGTAGGTAGTCATTGAAGTCTCATTGACAGCAATATTATTAGAAATGAAACCACAAACATGTGAGACAGTACAAAGACAATTAAAATACACGAGTGACTTACCTGGGATTCGAATTCAGAAAAACTCTTANACAATACACGAGTGACTTACCGGGTGTTCGAATTCAGAAAAACTCTTAAAATTAAGCTAACTTGCAATAAATTGCATCATGTAGGTAGGATTCGGAGCATCNTTGTATTGCTTAAATAACAAGAAGTTACTGATAACTAATGTGCCTTCATTTCTCTTTATTTGGCGTGCAAATAAATCTTAGTGAAGTTCTTGAAAGCTTAGATGGTAGGTAGTCATTGAAGTCTCATTGACAGCAATATTATTACAAATGAAACCACAAACATGTGAGACAGTACAAAGACAATTAAAATACACGAGTGACTTACCTGGGACTCGAATTCAGAAAAACTCTTAAAATTAAGCTAACTTGCAATAATTGCATCATGCAGGTAGGATTCGGAGCATCAACTTCGTATGTAATCAGTGTAATGTTTTGAATGATATGGTTCACTAACCTGAAATATTTACTAGGCCATCATTTTGAAAATAAGTGTCTGAGCCACTAAAACACACAAGTTTACATGGTCTACCATATCGCTACTTGTTTGAAAAATTTGATGGAAATCGGTTCATTGGTCTCCGAGATATGGTATAAAAACCTTTTTTCTGAAATGAGGCTCTTACAATACTGCTTAAAAAGAGGCTCCGTATATAATGTTTGTAATAGATTAAGTCAGCATAAAAAGTATCATTGAAATTGTTATATTGTTAAATAGAAATGCCCAACATATGAAAAAATGTATATGGCCACCATTTTTAAAACNTTGTTATATTGTTAAATAGAAATGCCCAACATATGAAAAAATGTATATGGCCACCATTTTTAAAACCATTGTTTGACACAATTTAAATGATGTATCTTTACTTGGCCGTCTGTAGTTGTACAAAATGTTTTGCAAATAAGTCAAATTATTCTGCAAATTTGACAAAATGTTTAATTTACTTACCTAACAGTACTTTGCAAAAAAAATCCTGCAAAGGAGGATTTCTGTATGCATATTCGTTGATTGTTCCTCGAGATATGGCATAAAACCTACATTGACCATGAGACAATCTTCATAAATGGGGGGTAAAAATGTATATATTAGCACTTTCGATTATTGTCATAGATAGAATATACAAAATTCAATTTAAATCAATAACATAGTTTTGTAGATATAGCACACTATGCTAAATTATTTGTATACGCACCATTCTGAAAATAAGATACTTACATACTTAAGAGTCATCTTTACCTTGTGTGCTAGCGCGTTTAGAAATCCTTGGCTAGTTATGAAGGCAGACTCCCTTGTGCTGTTATAGCACTAAGTGCTTTTGGTCTCGGGGCCACCCTGCGACCGCATGATTAGTGACCGTATGACGAAGGTTGACAGGTCCACTACATGCTTAACACAAACTGGGATCTTGGGCTTCATACTATTCTTCTCTCTTCCAAGTGTTCACGGACAACACATCACTTGAATGAAAGTCTATGTAAAATCACAGATCATTACCTCATACAATTAAGTAATAAACTAATTTAAGGTTGTCTTCTATCAGCAATTAACCCTAAAGTTTTCTTTGTAGGCAGCAGTCATTGAACAACAAACTGAAGGTAAAACATTAAGCATAATTTAAAATTAAGGATGATTATGCAATCAAATAGCAAATGTATGGTTAACATTTTCGAATATTTATGAACTGAAAAAATTCCCAACAAACTTGTGACTTCAAACATTTTATTTCATTGAACAAATTCTGTTCTTTTCATTCCAAATTTTCGAATACTCCTTCAAAATACATGAACATTGCAAATTTACATTGTCAAATATGTACTTGAAAAATAAAATTATAGTCTCATGATAAATTACTTTTGGCTTTACTTATTTAGGCTTATTGCATGAATATTGTCTTTTTTTAAAGAGGCTTTATTGCAAAATGCATTGGGCCTGCATAATNTCCTTCAAAATACAAGAACATTGCAAATTTACGTTGTCAAATATGTACTTGAAAAATAAAATTATAGTCTCATGATGAATTACTTTTGGCTTTATTTATTTAGGCTTATTGCATGAATATTGTCTTTTTTTTAAAGAGGCTTTATTGCAAAATGCATTGGGCCTGCATAATTACAGATAACACATTATAGTACTTAAATTACGATACGTGCATTCATCTGACAAATTTTTGTTAACAGATTTAATTTTTTTTTTAAGATGTGGCTATTCATATACCTAATTATATACACATGCAATAAAAATATTTTTTCAAAACAACAGAAATATAATTTTTGTGCGTCTACCGTACAATTAAACTTAGGTAATTACAGCATCCATTTAAAATTTACAAGTCACCACAACATCAATTTATAAAATGTTCAGTTATATACATGGGTCATATAAAATAGTAAACGGTATACCACTTTTTTAAGACTAAAATTTCTTATCGCTTACTAGTGGCAGTTATAACAACAACGTAGGCCTAATTATTTTTCCCATCGGCTTAGTATGATTGAAAACTAACTGTGTTTGTTCCAAGGTGAGCATTAAAAATTTTGAATAGCTGTAAAAAGAAATGGTTTGCTCTTCAGTGATCATTTGCGTGGTGTTGTTCCACGATGTGTTATTTACTGTTATAGGCTGTTCATGGTAAAGTCGGTGCAATTAAAATCCCTGCATAGTTTATACTGTCATCTCATTGTGTATCCTTATGCCTCATGAACATAAATATCACCATATGATATGTTTAGATCAGATGTTCAAAAGTCCACTGTATTTACTCAGTACATGATAAGCAACATGTAATAACAAACAACACATAACTACCAAATTGTAATAACTAAGAACAGTAAGTGCTTTCAAGTGNTAAGCAACATGTAATAACAAACAACACATAACTACCAAATTGTAATAACTAAGAACAGTAAGTGCTTTCAAGTGACGCGTGTCATTTTATTCCTGTAGAAAGTTACAAAATTCTATCTCCTGGTGANTTAAAATTAAGGATGATTATGCAATCAAATAGCAAATGTATGGTTAACATTTTCGAATATTTATGAACTGAAAAAAGTCCCAACAAACTTGTGACTTCAAACATTTTATTTCATTGAACAAATTCTGTTCTTTTCATTCCAAATTTTCGAATACTCCTTCAAAATACAAGAACATTGCAAATTTACGTTGTCAAATATGTACTTGAAAAATAAAATTATAGTCTCATGATAAATTACTTTTGGCTTTATTTATTTAGGCTTATTGCATGAATATTGTCTTTTTTTAAAGAGGCTTTATTGCAAAATGCATTGGGCCTGCATAATTACAGATAACACATTATAGTACTTAAATTACGATACGTGCATTCATCTGACAAATTTTTGTTAACAGATTTAATTTTTCTTTTAAGATGTGGCTATTCATATACCTAATTATATACACATGCAATAAAAATATTTTTTCAAAACAACAGAAATATAATTTTTGTGCGTCTACCGTACAATTAAACTTAGGTAATTACAGCATCCATTTAAAATTTACAAGTCACCACAACATCAATTTATAAAATGTTCAGTTATATACATGGGTCATATAAAATAGTAAACGGTATACCACTTTTTTAAAACTAAAATTTCTTATCGCTTACTAGTGGCAGTTATAACAACAACGTAGGCCTAATTATTTTTCCCATCGGCTTAGTATGATTGAAAACAAACTGTGTTTGTTCCAAGATGAGCATTAAAAATTTTGAGTAGCTGTAAAAAGAAATGGTTTGCTCTTCAGTGATCATTTGCGTGGTGTTGTTCCNGTGAGCATTAAAAATTTTGAGTAGCTGTAAAAAGAAATGGTTTGCTCTTCAGTGATCATTTGCGTGGTGTTGTTCCACAATGTGTTATTTACTGTTATAGGCTGTTCATGGTAAAGTCGGTGTAATTAAAATCCCTGCATAGTTTATACTGTCATCTCATTGTGTATCCTTATGCCTCATCAACATAAATATCACCATATGATATGTTTAGATCAGATGTTCACAAGTCCACTGTATTTACTCAGTTCATAATAAGCAACATGTAATAACAAACAACACATAACTACCAAATTGTAATAACTGAGAACACAAGTGCTTTCAAGTGACGCGTGTCATTTTATTCCTGTAGAAAGTTACAAAATTCTATCTCCTGGTGATATGCATANGTGACGCGTGTCATTTTATTCCTGTAGAAAGTTACAAAATTCTATCTCCTGGTGATATGCATAGTAATATTTGTGGACGTATCAAAATTCCCACGGAAATGCAAAATTCCCACGGAAATGGGAATTTCCGTATTTAACAAATGCCTTGAAAATGAATACAGTAACACTAATGTTAGGTACAAGCAAATAGTTGCGCTGCCGCGAGAGTACGACTGAGGGAATATGGCTCAACAGAAAGGATCGAAAATTTTACTGTGCCAGAAGTAAGGCGAACTACATTTCCTAATTGGAACTACTTTCCCTATGTCACTGCCAATTTTACCGTGAGTTTTGCGTCGGTGCTTACTGTACTTCAAAAGGTTTTCTGTTACGGGCAGTAATTTTTTAAAGATCGACACTTTGTCATGAAATCTTATAAAAGATTTGATTGTATTCTTGTTTTAAAATTATCTAAATATACATACAGTGACAATCATTTAATACAAGCTGGACATGCTCAAAACGTATTCAAGAAATTTTGTATTGTAAAAAGTTATCCTTCCGTAGATGTGATGGTCCCTTGACAAACTNGGGCAGTAATTTTTTAAAGATCGACACTTTGTCATGAAATCTTATAAAAGATTTGATTGTATTCTTGTTTTAAAATTATCTAAATATACATACAGTGACAATCATTTAATACAAGCTGGACATGCTCAAAACGTATTCAAGAAATTTTGTATTGTAAAAAGTTATCCTTCCGTAGATGTGATGGTCCCTTGACAAACTATGTTACACTTTGTTTTTGTATTATAAAACAAGTTATAAATTT
Source organism: Clitarchus hookeri (assembly GCA_002778355.1). Taxonomy (NCBI): domain Eukaryota; kingdom Metazoa; phylum Arthropoda; class Insecta; order Phasmatodea; family Phasmatidae; genus Clitarchus; species Clitarchus hookeri. The sequence continues at coordinate 13,189 of NQII01007082.1, read as the reverse complement.
TGACGAATTCTTTTAGCAGATTTCGGCTCTTTTATTATTTTTCTTTTTTCGTTGAAAATACGTTCCGGTTTACGTAATGGCATTGAACGTGTGTGTCGAGGGTCCGCGAGTTCTAACAACAGACATTCCATGTAGAATTAAGTTTACTTTTTTAACATTTCTTTTGCCCAGAATTCGTCATCCCGCTGTATACTTTCATAATACACAAACTGTGAGATGGGTCTCCACACAGCATACAAGCAGTACAATTGGGTAACATGCAGCTGGCCTTGAACTTGATAATAATATTTATGGCACTTGTTTACCCCCGCAATTTTCTTATCTTTTCCAACTTTCCAGAACGCCACCTTCCGTTGCAGAATAGCAGATTCAGGGCTCAACAATTCTGCGGACGTTGGACATTTGACTTCCACAATGCCATCTTCATCTATCAAGCCATCAGGTGTTGCACTGAAATACGGTAATTTAGGATCAATAAAAAAAACCACATTTCCGAATTTTTACATGTGTAGCTTCTTCCAGTACTTCAATAGTTCCCTGCTCATTTTCTTTCCCGTATTTCACAGCTGATATTTGTTGAATAGCAGTGTAGAGGATATTTTTTACTAAACCTTCACAGCTGGTAGATGAAAGTCTTCTACAATCATCGCCAAAATTTGATTATGTTAGTCGCTTCCGTCTTTCTTCCATCCAATGGCCAGTATACAGGGGGCCCCTGGTTTGTATTTCAATTTCATGCACAGCTTCGTTGCTTTTTTGAAGGCTTTCCAGTTTTCCAGTAGCTCATTACATTATTAGAGAGATTTGAGCATATTTTAATGAAAACCTACTGATGTGTCATATTTGCGCTATTTTTACAGATTTCCAATTTTACAGAATACANAAAACCTACTGATGTGTCATATTTGCGCTATTTTTACAGATTTCCAATTTTACAGAATACATTTCCAATCGTAACGACGTTGCTTGCTACCAACCTAAATAAAGCGCACGGCTTTCTTAGCATTCGCGCATCTTTTGCTTAGGCAAGTAAACACAGAATCGCGTGGGACAAGAACGGGTNGCGCACGGCTTTCTTAGCATTCGCGCATCTTTTGCTTAGGCAAGTAAACACAGAATCGCGTGGGACAAGAACGGGTGACACCTTTTCGCTTCTACCGCACTTCTCCCACAGGCCAAACGAAACAAAATACGCGCTGTTTTATTGTTGAAATAATAACTTGCTGTACACCTCTAGATTCATTCGTCTTTGATTTTGTGACAATTTAGAGTGTACGATGCCTCCAGAGAAAAAAAAGTTTCTCAANCCTCTAGATTCATTCGTCTTTGATTTTGTGACAATTTAGAGTGTACGATGCCTCCAGAGAAAAAAAAGTTTCTCAACGTGGATGGTAGACTATCCTGGAATATTTAATTATGACGGGAACATTTCATTCTGTCGAGTTTGTGAGAAAAATGTTCCGTGCATGAAAATATTTCAAATAAACCAGCATGTTAATACAAATCTTCATATCGAAGCGTTGAACAAGAAGGGTCCACGACAACAACTTTTAACTGCGGCAAGTAGCAGTGCCTCTACTTCTAAAGGCAAACAAAAAAATCAGTTTTGCTTGAATTTATGTGAAGCATTGCTTGCAAGTAATATTCCTGTTTACAAACTATCAAATCCTACCTTCAAACGTTTTCTAGCCAAACATTGTTTGAATCAAAATATACCAGATGAATCAACATTACGTAAAAATTATATACCAACAATTTACCAATGTGTCTTGGAAGAAATACGGAATGACCTCAAAGGTAGCATTGTATGGATTTCAGCTGACGAAACTACAGACAGTTGCGGCCGTTATGCGAATCTGATAATCGGAATATTAGAACTAGAGCCTTCTTCTTATTTGGTAGCCTGCAAAGAACTTTAAAATACAAATCATTGTACCATCGCCAGATTTGTGAATGAGGGTATATAAAAAGTATTTCCAGATCCTTCTGTAGATGAATGAGTGTACATATTTCTCTCTGATGTACTCCCTATATGATCAAGTCAGCCAAATCCCTCCAAGTATTTTATCCTAATTTGATTCATGTCGCCTGCTTTGCCAACGGAGTCAATCGACTCGCCGAAGAAGAACGATGCACGTTTGGAAATGTAAATAAATTGATTTCGTCATCAAAGAAGGTATTTCTCAAGGCATACACTTGCATTACAGCATATAAAGAAAAACTTCCTACTGTGCCTTTACCACCTGAACCAGTGGTGACCCGATGAGGAACGTGGCTTGAAGCTGTACTGTTTTACAATCAACATTTCGATGCCATTAAAGGTGTAGTAAATAGCTTAGACAGCGCAGATTCTATGGCAGTTTGTCATTGCAAGGAAGCATTTGAAGACTTTTCTATGAAAAAGAACATTGCTCTAATTATCACCCATTTTTTCCGCATACCGAAGAGTATCAAGAAGCTTGAAACTTATGGTTTGACGTTGAATGAATCCATTCCATTGAGTGTAAAATCTGCCGAATGAATTCCGAATTTCCAGAAACAACAACAACCCCCGGCTTCTAACCTTTGTGTCTAATTAATAGTTTTATTAATATCACGGGTGAAATTTTGCCTGAGACGATGTCTGGTAATATAGCACGCAAATTCAAGTATTGCCCGGTAACCTCGGTGGACGTGGAACGTTCCTTTTCCACTTATAAAAATATTTTAAGTGACAGAAGGTACAACTTTACAACTGAACATTTAGAACAATACATGATAGTAAACGTTTACAAAAACAACAAAGATTTTTTATTCAATTTTATTAAATAAAAAAATTAGATTTTTTGTTTTAATTTATGTTGCACGTTTTCACATATAACTCGCACATTTTAGGCATTTTCATGCATATTTGCAAGCATATTTCATTATTTTATGTTGCATATAATCCGGTCTCTACTCATTACACAGAACATTGAAATAATCTGCAGGTAGATCTGGCTTTTGTGCCTTAGCTCCATAATCAGTATCGATGTCTTTCTGTACCAGAAAACAGCTTCTTCTTTGGTTTTAGAGATGGCTTTCCACCTACATTCTTTCGCTTTATTCTAGCTACTTTCACTTTCCGTCTTCTTTGATCTTCTAATATTTTTGTAAATGTACCTAGACTTTTACCACATATTTTTTTATGAAGTTTATAGTGTACAGCTCCAGAATTGTATGCAACCACCGCCGCGGCGTATCTCGTTTGATAAGATACACGTTTCGTGTAGTTGATGCGCTTGTTGTAGTGCAGAGTTGTAATGCTCAACGCAATTGTTGTCAACGTTGTAAAGTAAACTGTGGCTATGCTTGCTCAACTTACCTGCCAAAGATTCATTTGTCGGTACAGGCCATGCTCCTTAAGAAGCTGAATAATATTTATCTCACCTTCTTTTGCACCGGCACAGAAGTTTGAAACACATCTTTGATGGTCACCAAAAACATTATCAACGCTATTTATGATGTAATTTCGCAGGTTCGCTATACTTTTGTGCATAGCCACCTCCTCGTCCATTCTGTGTTATGCAGCTTTTACATCAGCACCACGCAACTGTAAGCTTTTGGCATGTATTTGTTTCCTTAGATGAAATGGGCCATTTTTTCCAGTTGTCAAGATGACTTTTAACTTGTTGCAGTAATTACGCAAAAGGTGATTTCGGCATTCCAGTTTATCGATAGTTAAGTTTCTGAACGGTCTTACTTCAAGTAGTGTTTTGTAGACACTACTATCACAATCGGCTATCAGAGTTCTATTCCGCAAACTATACGTTTATTCACTTCTGCAAAAGTCTTCTACGATACTGTCAGCTTCCATACTGGATGCACTTTGTTCTTGACTCCAATTGTTGTGACATGTGTGCAATGGCTGTTCCTGCCCTTGTTTCTGTGCTTGATCACACACAGTGCAGTACTTATTTCGTACGCCAATGAACAAAACCTTTTTCGTCTTGTAATCAACAATTGCAGCCTGAAATAAAAAAAAATATTAATTATACAAACCAGTTGCATAACTTACAGTTTCACTCGTGTGGCNTACAAACCAGTTGCATAACTTACAGTTTCACTCGTGTGGGACATAAGAAATGTGTACATATATGTATGTGTTTGTTCATACATACACACACAAACACACACACACACACACACCTACATTTGTCACCGCGCTTGACATGCCTTAAATAAAATAATTATGCAATTTAGTGTTAGGAGCTAGTTCTCTGGCCCAATATTGCGTATACTGCGTTTCACTTAACTTCAGCCAATTTTGACAGACAGTGTGACCAACCTACACAGGATGTGAACAGTAAATGCTGTAATTTGCAAAGTATTACGTCATTTGATGGTTGTATTGAGATATATGTTATGTTGTCTATTTATGCGACGATTATGGGGGGAAAATAGTACTCTGAATTAAAAATTATAACTTTGAAATTTAATGGCTATTACAACACTTATAATTTCAATTACGTTTTTCGAGTAATGCACAATAATTTTGGACTGTATACCATGGACCTTAAAAACATGTTAGAAATTAGAGAAGATCATGTGTACATCCCGGTTATGTGAAACGTTTCCAACCCGGCAAACGTCATTGAGCTCTCTTTCGTCATGTTTGAGTGAGTACCTTGCTGGTGTTGTGGGAATGTTATACTTGCAGTTAATTATTTCAGTATTTGCACATGCCAACAAGCGTAGTTCGATGTAGGCGCCTGTCTAGTGCGTCTTCTCGGGTGAAATGTATTATCGGCATGTGTTAATTGGTTGACTTTCCATGGTCCGCCATTTTCCTTAACCGTCGGCCATGANGTATTATCGGCATGTGTTAATTGGTTGACTTTCCATGGTCCGCCATTTTCCTTAACCGTCGGCCATGAAGTACGAGCGGCTACGTATGTATTTACGTTCTGACGTTTAATTTTGTTTGTTGGTTTTTGTTGTGTGGTATTAATTGAATGAATCTGCAAATATATTATTATTTCGTATCAGTTGTAGACACGAGTGATTTTAGTGACGCAATCGTCCGATGATTGTCATAGGACAACACTTGTTCAGGAATTGCGATTATGAATTACAAACTGTAAGTTGTTGTGGTTTGTAAATAGTATATTTCGTAGCGGATGTTAGAATTTTTTTAATGTACGTGGTTTAAAACACTGCCTAAAATGTGCTCAAATAATACAACTTTAAGGTTCCATTTTTATTTGTAAGTTTAACCTCGCTAAAAAAGAATATTTCCAGTGGTTACTTTTTGCCTCATTATGAACAGCGACATATTTGTCGTGTTTTTTTTTCTTGCGGAAAGTTTCGAAANACACGAGTTTATTATGTTGAAATTCCAAGGATTTTTATTTGTAAGTTTAACCTCGCTAAAAAAGAATATTTAGTCACCAATGAAAAACGGAGTAATACTTGTCGCTGTATATTGTCGTGTTTTTTTTTCTTGCGGAAAGTTTCGAAAAGTATGTGGCCTTTAAAAAAAACACCCATCTGCCCTTAATTTTTACACTGGAAATCCAATTTTTATGCATAATGTTAACTTCTCTGAAATGGTTTGCAGTGTGTATTTCTCGCATATGTAAGAACAATACGAACAGCGTCATACTGATAGCTTTTTCTTATTTTGGTAGAAATTAAACTTTCCAAGTTATAGTAATTTAAATATTTCCGTACGAGAAAAATTGTCCACTGCACCATTAAAACAAGATGAGATTCATATTGCTATTGCATCGCAAGAAGAGCCGTGAGAGATGTTTCCTTCCGTTTTTCTTCACCATTTTTAAATTCAAAGAGATTTTACATAATCATGTAAAGGTATGGTAAGTACGTACATGTGCGTCGCACACAATAACGCACTCAGTTGTGTTGCACGTCTCTAAACACCTTGCATTAATAAATATTAATAACATATTTTTGAAAAATTCAAACTTAGTTTACGTTGCGTAACGTCAAGCCAGCATTTATAGTATTCGATTTCATACAGAATTCATCTATCAAGGAGAGGCAGCGCAGGAAGACTACGCATTTCCCGAGCCCTCTAAGGGTAAGATCACTTGCGTGTGAATTCTCCTGCCACCCCCTGCTGTGCGTCCTTTTAACAATGAGCAGAAATGGCCTTTGAGCCCAGGATAAAAGTGTTCTATCTCCTTGCATGATTTTGTTATCACAAAATAGTTTAGTTTTTTGTATTTTTCAGAAGTACTTTACACGTCAGGTACAATATCATAACACATTTCGACGCAGAAAACATTGAAGATGCTACATAGAATAGCCAAATACTATATTGGTCCGGTATGCAAGCTACACAGTGTCCAGTTCATTTGTGGTCATGGTTTTTATCAATAATCTTGCTTTTAAAAAAATCTCACTTCGAATATTACAATATACTTGTTATATGTAGCATTATTGGATAAATACCTTTAATTTGATACCACATTTCAGGCGGTGACGTATATGGTTTCGCCAAAAAACTCAAAAATAGATTAACATTAGATTAAATGGGGTTAATGCGTGTTGCATACTTATGCCTGCAGATGTAAAGATGACTCTTACACATATAAATAATATAACATACCAGAGTACAACTTCAATGCCAGATTTGAAAGAAATTGGTTGATTGTCTCCCGAAATACGGCATAAAAACTATATTATTTCATGTGGAGCTATCTTACAAAATATATGAGAAAATAGATTTTGCATACACAACTTTGATGGATATAACTGATACTGTCAGCATACAAATATTAGTTCAAATTTATTTGCAGTTTCAGATATTTTAAATTTGGAGCGAAAATGTTTATATGACTGCAATTGTAGAAATATGTGTCTAATATTCTCAATATATATTCGTTTAGATAGCTTGCCATAGTGCTTATTGCTNAATATGTGTCTAATATTCTCAATATATATTCGTTTAGATAGCTTGCCATAGTGCTTATTGCTAGCCGAATTCGGTATAAATCGATTGTTATTTCGGAGATCACATAATTTTAATTTGTCAAGTGATACTATTTTATAAAATGGCGGACAAGAGATTTTGCGTGTACACATTTGATTGTTGTAATATATAAACACACCATACAAAGATTCTTCGGAATTAATTACATGTTTTTGACAATGTAACATACAAAACTAAAAGAGTTATGTGGCCCCAATTTTCAAAATAAGTTTCTGAAATACCAGAAACATATCAGTTACTAATACCTTCCGCAGTACTACTTGTTNCCAAATACTATATTGGTCCGGTATGTAAGCTACACAGTGTCCAGTTCATTTGTGGTCATGGTTTTTATCAATAATCATGCTTTTAATAAAATCTCACTTCGAATATTACAATATACTTGTTATATGTAGCANTCATGGTTTTTATCAATAATCATGCTTTTAATAAAATCTCACTTCGAATATTACAATATACTTGTTATATGTAGCAGTATTGGATAAATACCTTTAATTTGATACCACATTTCAGGCGGTGACGTATATGGTTTCGCCAAAAAACTCGAAAATAGATTAACATTAGATTAAATGCCGTTAATGCGTGTTGCATACTTACGCCTGCAGATGTAAAGATGACTCTTAACACATATAAATAATATAACATACCANCACAACTGTGGGGCCTAGACAAGCCCACGTCAAGTTAATTTGTCTTCAACTGTGAGGCCAGCTTACCTCAAGTTAACGTATATGGTTTCGCCAAAAAACTCGAAAATAGATTAACATTAGATTAAATGGGGTTAATGCGTGTTGCATACTTACGCCTGCAGATGTAAAGATGACTCTTAACACATATAAATAATATAACATACCAGAGTACAACTTCAATGCCAGATTTGAAAGAAATTGGTTGATTGTCTCCCGAAATACGGCATAAAAACTATATTATTTCATGTGGAGCTATCTTACAAAATTTATGAGAAAATAGATTTTGCATACACAATTTTGATGGATATAACTGATACTGTCAGCATACAAATATTAGTTAAAATTTATTTGCAGTTTCAGATATTTAAAATTTGGAGCGAAAATGTTTATATGGCTGCAATTGTAGAAATATGTGTCTAATATTCTCAATATATATTCGTTTAGATAGCTTGACATAGTGCTTATTGCTAGCCGAATTCGGTATAAATCGATTGTTATTTCGGAGATCACATAATTTTAATTTGTCAAGTGATACTATTTTATAAAATGGCGGACAAGAGATTTTGCGTGTACACATTTGATTGTTGTAATATATAAAGACACCATACAAAGATTCTTCGGAATTAATTGCATGTTTTGGACAATGTAACATACAAAACTAAAAGAGTTATGTGGCCACAATTTTCAAAATAAGTTTCTGAAATACCAGAAACATATCAGTTACTAATACCTTCCGCAGTACTACTTGTTTGCCATATTTGGTAGGTATCGGCCATTTGTTTCGAGAGATATGACAAAAACGTTATTTACTTGAGTGGCACTATCTTACAAAATTGAGGACAAAAGATGCTCTATTTAGACACATTTCATGTTTGTTATATATACTCTCATCATACAAGTTAAGTTGGGATTGATTAAATGATTTCGAAGATATAGCATACTTTGCTAAAATAGCTAGATGGCTGCCATTTTGAAAATGGGTGACTGACATACTTGAAACATATTTGAACATAATATTTGCGGCAGTACTACTTGACTGCCACATTTGGTAAGAATCTGTCAATTGTTTCCTGGGAAACTACACAAAAACTTGAATAATTAATGCAGCACTATCTCACAAAATAGCAAGCAAAAGTGGTTGTATTTGGCTTATTCGATGCTTGTAATACATACCATCAGCGTACAAAATTTGGTTAAAATTGGGCAAATGGTATGGTAGTANGCTTATTCGATGCTTGTAATACATACCATCAGCGTACAAAATTTGGTTAAAATTGGGCAAATGGTATGGTAGTAATACCAAATAAACCTAAAATATTTGTATTACCACCATTTTGAAAATTAGTATGTAATTAAATTCAATTACTTACTTATACCTTGCCAGTCATAGTATTACTTAAATGCCAAATTTGGCGAAATTAGTTTGAGTGGTTTTAGAGATAAAATGTAAAAACTTAATTTTTTCATGTAGCCCTATCTTCCAAAACTTAATTTTTTCATGTAGCCCTATCTTCCAAAATGGACAAACAACAATATTCATATCTAAATTTAATGCTCATAACTTGCGCTGTGGGCATACAAAATTGATTTAAAATTGGTTGAATAGTTTCCGATATATGACAAATCACCCTAAATATTAAAATGGCCGCCATTTTGAAAAAAGTGACGGTATGGTCAAACACTATAAGTCGGGTCTACTTAGTACTATATGTGTATTGAGTTTGGTGAATTTTGGTTCATGCATTCAAAGATTGAAGGGAGGGTCACACACAGACAGGAAAGTGATCTCATAAGCCTTTCTTTCCTTCGGAGAGTGGACTAAAATGATGAGACCTTAACTCCAATACCTGGCAATGTACCAAAAAATATTTAGTCTGACATTTTTACATGAATACTATGAAAACGAGGTCCCTTCAGATATAAAATTCAACTGTGTTGTCTAAACTCCACTCATATATTTATAAACGGTGTGTAAACAAATACAACATAGGTAATTGTGCTATGAATGATTGACTATCAATAAATCTAAGTAATACAAAATCAACTTTGACTAGTCAACAGATATAATATACTGCGCAACATTTTCTTTGCCTTGTTTTAGTGTCGATGTTGGCTGCATTCCATTTTTGTTGATGATGGAATGAGTAACAGTAATATGGAATATGATTTTTCACTGGACTTATAGGTGGACACGGTGTAGACGAGAATGGTTTCTCTCCAGTGTGTGTGCGAATGTGTCTTCTCACTACACTAAAGAGTAATTTGAACCACCTTGTATGTGCACATGAAAAACCTATTTCACTAGTATGTGCATGTTCCTGAATGCTCTTGGTGTTGCCAGTTGGTCCTGCTGCTTGAAGTGTATGAGACAACACAGTTCTGTCACATTCTTCAGGCAAATCCAACTTGATCTGTAAACTTGTCTGAATTTTCTTACATTTTGAATCTGCATTCAATTCTTTGAGTTCTTTGCTCAATATTTTTCCTTCTGGCACAGTGGAGTGTCCTTGTAGCTCCTATAAAATAAATCCATGCACATATATAAAATGACATATACGTACATCTGTTATAAAGAATGGGTATAAAACAACCACTCAAGAGTGGCCTAGGCTGTACATAAACAATGGAAGTTTTAGATACAACACTGAATACCTGAAGTAAAGACAGATTTCCTGATTAATAAATGTAAGCATTAGGAACACAGGGACTGTACTGATTAAAAAGGGCATATATATATTTTAAAACTGTGTACTAATACAATTAACATAAATTTATTATAGGGCTGGGTTGATCACTAAAATTGACAATCATTTCGATACTGATCACTAGGTGCCAATCTTGCCTATCATGTAATGCTTTGTAACTAATGTGCACCTCAAATGCAAACTACTTAAATAGATAATAGTTACTATCTCTATGGATGGTTTATAAAATATTCAAACAATGGATTACTTAATTTAAAAAATATTTATTAACTGGTTACATTGTACTCTGTAAAATCATGGCATTTACAGTTTCAAAAAACAGACAACTAAAATCAGTTACTAAGAACGTCACTGTTCAATCTCTTCTGTGTGTGACATTTCAGATTCCTATATAAAAACACAAACATTTTTAGTTTCTCAGGGCGTAAAGAGCTTCTGTTGTTGCCACTGACTAAGCCTGCAGCAGTAAATAATATTTCTGATAGAACAGATGCAGCTGGAGGTGGTAAGTATTTCTGAGCTACTTTTTTCAAACTGGTGAAAGGAGGTGATTTCCAGTACCGAGGTGGATTACAGTCTGTAGTTAACAAAGGTTCTGCTAAGTACCTGTCTAGTTCTTTGGAAGGGGTGACTAGTGAAAGGGCTTTGTTGCTGTTGTTATGCCCTCAANAACATAAATTTATTATAGGGCTGGGTTGATCACTAAAATTGACAATCATTTCGATACTGATCACTAGGTGCCTATCATGTAATGCTTTGTAACTAATGTGCACCTCAAATGCAAACTACTTAAATAGATAATAGTTACTATCTCTATGGATGGTTTATAAAATATTCAAACAATGGATTACTTAATTTAAAAAATATTTATTAACTTGTTACATTGTACTCTGTAAAATCATGGCATTTACAGTTTCAAAAAACAGACAACTAAAATCAGTTACTAAGAACGTCACTGTTCAATCTCTTCTGTGTGTGACATTTCAGATTCCTATATAAAAACACAAACATTTTTAGTTTCTCAGGGCGTAAAGAGCTTCTGTTGTTGCCACTGACTAAGCCTGCAGCAGTAAATAATATTTCTGATAGAACAGATGCAGCTGGAGGTGGCAAGTATTTCTGAGCTACTTTTTTCAAACTGGTGAAAGGAGGTGATTTCCAGTACTGAGGTGGATTACATTCTTTAGGTAACAAAGGCTCTGCTAAGTACCTGTCTAGTTCTTTGGAAGGGGTGACTAGTGAAAGGGCCTTGTTGCTGTTGTTATGCCCTCAATAAGCTTAGTGTAGATACTTCACATAAGTTCAGATGCACGAGGTGAAATATNCTTGTTGCTGTTGTTATGCCCTCAATAAGCTTAGTGTAGATACTTCACATAAGTTCAGATGCACGAGGTGAAATATTTGGAACTTTGGGACTAGGAACTTCACATTCTTCAACTGATGAGTTTGCAATTGTGTACAGCAAACTGTTTCACGGCTTCACTTTATTCCGATGAATTGACGACACTGGTTTTAAATCTTGTATCTAAAATAGTAGCAAAAGCAAATGATTCATTATTTTCAATATTCTGGAAGTAGATATTCAACTTGTGCATTATGTTCTTATTGCATTCTGGAACCTCACTGCTGTTTTTCAAGTCAAGCCTGACTCTATTACCTATGGGAATTACTTCAGACACAGTTGTGTTACTGTTGTTCACCAACAAGGAACTACAGTGGAAAACGTCTAGCAGTAATACACTTTTTCTGTTAGTACCCAGTCACTGGTAGAGAGATCGGTGCTGAGTTTCGGATCAGGCAACAAGAACGTCATGTTTTCCTCTGACTGTAGAGGCGTTCCAGCTTGTGGTACGTACTGTCCCACCTGTGACAAGTGGTGTTTTGTGAGTTCATTTACGTCTTAGAATTTATGTACCTTTTTGTTGGAAACCAATGAATGTTTGAAATGTCACACAAACCTTCTACTAAATGGCTGCAAATCTTGACACAGCATCTCTGTAATNTCAGGCAACAAGAACGTCATGTTTTCCTCTGACTGTAGAGGCGTTCCAGCTTGTGGTACGTACTGTCCCACCTGTGCCAAGTGGTGTTTTGGAAGTTCATTTACGTCTTAGAATTTATGTACCTTTTTGTTGGCAACCAATGAATGTTTGAAATGTCACACAAACCTTCTACTAAATGGCTGCAAATCTTGAAACAGCATCTCTGTAATAAGTCGTGTAATTATTACAGCACGTGGATGACTATGATCAAGTTCAGATTTTTCNTGACACAGCATCTCTGTAATAAGTCGTGTAATTATTACAGCACGTGGATGACTATGATCAAGTTCAGATTTTTCTCATGCATGGTTGTTATAATTTCCTGATTTGATGAAGATGCGACTGCAGGAACTGAACTATTGCCAATATCAATTCCGCCCGACCTTGTAGTTGTTTTATTTACTTCATTTTTGTGGAAAGAATTTAGATGTATAGACAAATTTGTGGTGGTAAATACACAACTGTCAAGACCTCCACATGATAGAATTGCACCACAAAATAAATATGTTGCATTATCTGTAGTGAGAATAGAAAAATATTTCTGCACAAAACTTGATTTATTCACCATTTTCACTTCTAACACCTCACTTCCGTACAACTTTCTTTAAAAATTGATGCCACAGAAAAAATTAAAATAAGTTATAACTAGGGATGGGTCAGTTCGGTTCTTCGGTTCCAATTTATACCGGTTCTTGAGGTTGGCTCTGAACCGGTTTAAGGTTAACAACAATTACTCGGTTCTTGGTTCTACACAGCAATGGCAAAACTCTGTTGTTA
>NQII01007081.1:47643-99729 GCA_002778355.1 Clitarchus hookeri | reverse complement strand
TATATATATATATATATATACACATGTTTTTAGTTTTTAGTTATATATATATATATATATATATATATATATATATCACCGGACTCGAAAGTGAACGTCTAAGGCTACAATAAAATATATTTATTGACCACTATTTTAGGGATCCCTGAAGTGCTCACTTTACCGTGAATAGCCCATACTGGTTGTTCATGGTGAAGTAAGCACTTTTAAAAACAACGTTCGAAAGATATCACTGCCCCTACGAGCACATATTCCAACCACACATGCCAGCAAAATGGCGTCACTGACCAGCAACACGTCGTAACGCCGCACGGTGGTTCGGATCGGATAATCATGGAGCAAAAAAATCCTCCTGCCTTTAATTTTATACCAAACTAGCTTTTACCAGCGGCTTCGCTCGCGTGGTTATAACAACAAATTTATATGTAGTCGGCCAGCATATTGGGACCCCATTTGCCTTGGTACCTCTTTTCCATAGTATAAATCCTCTGATGAAAACGATCACCATGTTCATCAGAGATTGTCCCAAGATTATCAGGGAAGAAGTCTAGGTGAGATTCCAAGAAGTGAATTTTCAAAGACATGTTGCAGCCCATTCCTTTGTACGACGTCAGAAGATCACTCACTATTCAACTATAGTTTTCTTCTTTATTATTGCCAAGAAATCCACAACAGATATCTCTGAATGATTTCCACGCTGCTTTTTCCGATGGATGTAACAGTTCCTCAAAATGTTCATCATCCGATATTAGTGATCTTATTTGCGGCCCTATAAATATTCCTTCCTTCAATTTTGCATCGCTTATTTTAGGAAATTTAGATTTCAGATACATAAATGCAGCAGAACTTTTATCCATTGATTTTACAAACATTTTTATAAGCCCCAGTTTTATATGCAGGGGAGGTAAATACACCTTTTCGGGATTCACTAATGGGGTATTTGTTACATTTTTATGCCCAGGAATAAGAAATTCACGTTTAGGCCATTGTCCCATTCACAAAAAAAAAACAGCAGAATTTCTTGTATCCAAGTTGCAAACCTAACAATAAAGTTATGACTTTCAAATCACAACAGATTTTCCAGTTATATTTAGTATAGTTACTGGCATGCGCGACAGGTATTGATGGTTATTCATTCCCATTATGCAGTATTACAGCCTTCAAACCAACTTTCGATGAGTCTATGAACAATCGACACTCATCTGGCTGGTGTTGATGTCCAAGAACCTTCATTAATGAACAAACATTAATACAAAAAACCACATGGCCTTCTTTAGAGAAGTATTCACTGAAATCACTATCGCGACTAAGATAAATGCATATCCGTGTATCTTTTTGGAGTAGATTCCAACCTTTGAGCCCGGAACTTAAAAGCTCATCCGACTGTTTAGACAAATTTAAATCCCGTATAAGATCACTAAGATCTTCTTGAGTTAAAAGGCGAGGTTCTGATGAACTACTTGCTTCAAATGTAGGGTCACTTCTCTCCTTTCTTTCGTCTTCAGTATGAGCTGGGTCGGAGTCGGAGTTATCTCTTAAGGTCATTAAATCTGGACACTTTGGAACAGGATAATATTCACTATGTGGCACAGGTCTCATTGCAGAAGTCAAATTGGGATACTTAACTGTATATTTTGTTTTGGAATTAATTCCTTTAAGGTTGGTTAAGCAGAAATAACAGTCAGGTAAATGGTTCTTCTGTTCCCTCCAAATCATAGGGACTGAAAACGTCACATGATGAATAGCATTTTTCCATCCAGTGAGAAGCCTAACACATGATACACAGCATATATTTGGGGCCCAGTCTTTATCGAAATCATCAGCTTTACACCCAAAATAAAGCTCATAACATTTTTTCACAAGTGGTGTGAAATTTCGCCTCTGAGACTTGAAGGTCAGTTCACCACACACGTAGCAGAAATTGTTTGGTTGAGTTAAACACTTTCTTGGCATATTGAAACGTTTATAAAACTCATAAAACTTACAAATAAAAACCATATACCGCAGAAAACCACTACACGTGTTGCCAGGCTCACTGAATTTCAATACTGGCTACTGGCCATCTGCTTACTAAAACAATGCAATATTTGACAGGCAGTCGAGACGCGTGGGAAAAGACAGGGCGTCTAGCGGTGTCACCGAGATCCTCCGAGTCGAGACGCGCGGGAAAAGGCAGAAGGTGTCTATGTGTGTCGCCGAGGCGCCCCGAGTGAGACGCGTGGGAAAAGACAGAGGGCGTCTAGCGTTGTCGCCGCCGGGGCAAGACGCGTGGGAAAGCGCAGAATCAAGACGCGCGGGAAAGCGAGTCAGATACAGCTAAGTGCCAGCGTTCGTCGCTCAATAAGCCTTTGAGTCCCCGACGCCTAACGTCCTCCACGTTAAAATCCGTGAGCATTTTGGTATTTGATCCGCCCTTAAGGCTCCCAACTTGCTGGGTACAGATTCGGACAGTGCCTAATATAGACTTCTTTATTTAAACACTGAGAGACCAAGTTATTGCTTCCCCCACCTCTCCCCGTCGCAGAGGATAACTGTCATCTTGGTAAGAAAGAGTACAACCCGCCTCCAAACAAATTCGCCCCCGACGAAGCTTTGCCCTTACGGCCACATAAGGGAAGCGGACAAAACATTGCCCGAGGTTTCAGCCCTCGACATCAAAGGCGCCCGTAGTCTGCGCCAGAGAGGTACCTCGTACTACGACGCGCCCTGTATCTCACAGAGAGCGAGTAGCGCCATACAGAAGTATATTACGCGAAAATGACTGTCACAAGAAAACTATGCCTGGTGGAAGAAATCTGATTACTTATTTGAATTCAGCATAAAAAACTGGACTAGGGTCGCTATTCAGTTTTTCTTGTGAAAAAAATCATGTTGACCAGTGTTATCTTTTGTTACTGCCCGCGTGTATGTGCGAGAAGAAATCTCCTTGCCTGACTGGGCTAATCGGAATCAAGGGCTCCGCCTGGCTGGCGCATTAAGTGTGTTAAAGAGATTTAAGGTTTGGCGGGAAACACATCATTCAAAACGGTTCCATATTTTGTATAGACTATTCGCGGTTTATTCACACTTTTTAAATCAAATCTTTGAAAAAAAAATACTTTTTAAGACGCGTTTGGTTGTTTCCTAAAAATCCCGTGTATCAGAAGCGTTATATAATTCTGTTATCATAGAAGTACCTTGTTTTGGTTAAAATTAACTGTTAATTATATTTTATTTATAAATTACAAAATTTTGTTTATAACTAATATGAATAAAAACAGTGTCTGAATTAATTCATGCACGTCCACAGTAGGCCAAACTCGAAGAGAAGCAGAAGAATAAAGACAGAGAGAGAACAGGTGTAGCAAGAAATAGTTATTATACGAAATATTACTACACTGAGTGCGCACGAATACGGCATGTTAGCTCCCTTGTGTAATTCTCTAAGTTTTGCTTCTATGGGGCGGAGGAATATCTTGGAAGTAGAAATTAAGCAGGGCTTCAGAAAAGTTGGAAGTAACCGTGAATAGAGTGTAGTGGTGGTGTAGAGTGGAGAGGATTGAGAAGCTCTTAGCAACGAGATATTGAGAGCCGATGAGATTGAAGCGAGGTGGACATGTGGCAGCGGGCGGAGGAAACGGGACATCCCCGAGAAAAACCCGCCGACCAGCGGCATCGTCCGGCACGATCCCCACATGCGAAAATCCGGGAGTGTTGTGCAGCATTATTAACAAAAGTATTAACACTTTAGCAACAACCAACCTATAGATGTTTCGGGTATCAGAACACTTCAGTGGTGACGTATAGCGTCTTTAAAAAACAGGCTTCGTCGTTTTCAGAAACGTATTCACAGGCAAGGCCACCCCCGCGGACGAGAGGAAGCGGCCGCGAGCGAAGAAACTTTGATGTGGGCGGTGTACGCGCCGCAAGCTGCCGCCAGGCGCCCCTTGTCCGCTACAGTTTGAATTGCACGTGACGCTTATGCAGCGCGATTCTTGGCCGATAAGAAATAATAGAACAAAAGAAGTCCGCCCGCTGCTGCTGCTGCCATCCGTCGCGTCTGGGAAGTTGGGCGGCGCATGTGTCGCCACCCCACGGCGGAAGGGGTAATTATGGCAACCCTTGCGCCATCCGTCGCTCGCGGCCTGGCCTAAGCACTACGGCTGTGCGTCGTACGCCTTTCCACCACGATTTAGACCCATCGATTTCAAGTAGATAAAATCGCTTCCGTTAAGTGTTCAAAAAACAATGCGACATAACGCAAATATCGATATCGTAGATATTCGAGCAATACCGTATAGAAGCGTGATGATTTCTATAGTCACAACTTGTTATTACTGTATATAATATAGACACAAGTAAACCCTAAACCAAACAATGNCGTGATGATTTCTATAGTCACAACTTGTTATTACTGTATATAATATAGACACAAGTAAACCCTAAACCAAACAATGGCGAGACACTTGTATTTAAAAACACTTTAGTTCTGATCCACTTTCGTGATTGGATCATTGATTTGTTACGCGTCTTAGTTGGATACCCACCTATCAGAGACGTTCAGTACCCGAGTATCAAAATTCTGACTGGCCAGACTGCAAAGGAAACTATTAAATGCGGCTGATAAACGAAGTAAAGCCGATGAAATGTGATAGATGTGTCGAAATATAGCTTGTGTGGAACTCTTTTTCGCAAAAATCGGGTGGTGATGGTAAGTGGACACAATTTCATGGATGACGTTGGAAAGAAAATCTTTCCGATGTGACGTAGCGGCTTAAGTTTGAGTTGCGCGGTACGAAACTCCAGATAGCCAAGGAACTGATTAAGTACATATTCCACATATTTCACCTTGATAACGACACAGCCCTAACTACATCAAAATAATAAGCTGGATCATTAANAAGTACATATTCCACATATTTCACCTTGACAACGACACAGCCCTAACTACATCAAAATAATAAGCTGGATCATTAAAAAAACTGATTTTAATAAGAAGTAAAAGATTACAAGAACTTTTTTTTTTTAGTTAAAAGAAATGGAATTCATTAATATTACACTTGTATGAAAATATGTCCACAATTAATATTTTACCCAATAAAAATATTATGTACGATGCAGGTGATATTAAATGTTACAGACGGCACTTGCCGTAAAATAATAGAAATTCATTTTCAGCCTAGGGTCATCAATTCTAGTTAGAAATTTGAAAAGTTCTGAACCGAAATACCTAGACACATTTTAAAATTCTAAAACATAATGAACTGAAGGAATTTTGTCTTTAGCTACCTAGTCCTCAGCGTAGAGAGGAGAAATCTCAAACCCAAGTTATGACGAGCAAATGTTACTAGTCCTTGCAATACTGCCTAGGAAACCAGAGTATACGTGGCTGAGCTAAGTAGGTAATAGGCTTCATTACAAACGGGCATCCAGACTTCCATGGTAAGATGGCCGCGAATAATTAGAAATAGCTCTGAGACTTCACACATTGCGAAAGTAATCTTTAAATGTATGCTCAATGAAGTTAGTGTTTCTTGTTTTATACACATTAGAGTATGAACTTGCATATCAGTAACGCATTTTCATCCCTAACAATCCCATTGTTTAACTTGGCTAGCGAATGACTACAGAGATAAGGTCCATAACCGTGTTAATTTTGCACATGGCAGAAGGATACAAAATAAAAGTATAATTAGATCCTAAGCACGATTTTCAAAAGTGCTGAGTTAAACGTGAACAACCTATATTTTGGAATGCGCATTTCCATCATTCTTTGCGTCTGATTATTGAGGTTCATTATACTAGTGTACGCAGACCTTCGCGTACTTTGACAGCTAAGCATACAGCTTGTCATTTAGCACATATGAAAAGCTAGTTACACGATTCAAAAGTAAATTATGCAGGCTTTCTGCGAAGGCTTAAAATAGTCGCACAACTTGTATTATTATATAGGCTATTCACGTTAAAGTGAGCACTTTTGAAAGCCCTCAAATTTGGAATAATAGTCAATAAATATATTTTATTTTAGCCGCAGACGTTAACTTCCGAGTGTAGTGGAATATACACAACTGTGTTTATTACTTACATGACAAATATTTATTTTAAAAGGTGGTTAAAGGACGAAAAATGGTTGAAAGAAAAAAGTGAATAGGGCATTAAAAGTGCTCACTTTACCGTGAACAGCCTACAACAGTACAAACTCTAGGTTAATCCCGATTCAGATCCTTACAGGCGAGAACCACTTATGGCTCTCGCACTTCCTCCAATATCAATATGGAGAAGAGTTACGAAAACGGATAAATAGGTATCAAAATGCAAAATTGCCAAATAAATAACATTTGAAAATAAAAATAAAACAATCATACTATCAAAAAGTATACGCTCGTCCTGAATTCAGTTAAGCAGCCATTTAAATTGGATACAAAAACAAAGTGAATTAAGCGTGAAGTCCTAAATTATATATAGAATTATCAGCTGGGAGCGAAATCATGCTGTTACGTGTTTTTCTGCTCTGAATCGTTTCCCTTGCCCCGTCCCGCTCGATCGAGCGAATCAGTGTGTCAAGGGCGAGCGGTAAACCCGAGTAGTGCACGGAGATTTACAAAGGCGTGCCGCCGTGGTAATAAGCCCGTTGAGAATCGCGCGCTCCCGTCCTTTAGCGGATTGAATTGCTGGGATTATCGTTGAAAGAATGTTCTGGTCATGGCCATTGTCTATCAGCGAGACTGGGGATGCGGGGAACCTTTAGGAACGGGCAAACGAGACTACTTATGCCACGATGAACCTCTGAGCCGACAGTCTAGAGTGAGACTGACGGGCAGGACTATTGAACTGGATGCACGAGTAACAAACATTTGGAATTACGGCAATATACAGATTGAATATGTGTAAATAATGAGCGTGGAAAAAAAATGCTGTAACCAATCTAGAAACAGTGATGAGGACTCTGATTAACAATTGAGACAGACATTTAATATTGCGCTCACGGATAATAACAAGAGTAATAGTGAAGAGAGATAGTTTAAAGGCGTAAGTAATAGCTATTTAAATATTCATAGCAAAATAAATAAGTTTTAAAAAACCACATTAATTATTACAATTTTATTAAGACCTTCATCCCTTACGATTTCGGTTACGCCATTCTGGCGTCTTGTAACACAATACAATACATCGCAATATCCTAAATAATTCTAAAGTGACAGTATACACATATTCGAATGTTATAAGACATAGCTAGAGACCTGCAAAATTCGCGTTAATATACTTCACTGTCTTGTACCCACTTGAGTGCTACTTGTGTTTTCATTGGTTACTGGCAACCACACGACGTCATTTATCTGTGTAACTGCTTCAATGGAGTTTGGTTGATCAACTGTTGAGTCTTTACTATTGGCTGAAAGAGTCCTTGGGACGTTTCACACAAGTTTTCAGTCAATGAGAGAAGACAAACGAGCATACAGTATCTTGGAGTTTAGTATACCATTCTGCAACCTGTGACATCCCGGTAATAAAAAATGACATCGTGAGCGATATATCGATGTATCGCTCGGCTCTACCCGTAACACCACGAGAGCTGTATACCAGTGAGTTTCTGCTTATATAGGACCACAGTATTTTAAACACGCCCTTGGCGACTTCGAACAAGGTCCGGATCCCGTGCTACCTGGTCTGGTCACAGAGTAGACATGTACACAGGGATGAAATGACGTGGCGGTTCCTTTGCTGTTAGCGTACCTGTCCAAGTAACAGAGGTGAGAAGTGTCCACCCCTGGCAATGAGGAACATGAAGCCCAGATATCACCAGTGCTCAAGCAGCAGCGGGTTATCTGTGCAAGGAAGGTGCAAGACAGAGCTCGGGTGCTACAGAGCAGTACGAGTAGAGACTCAATTGCGAGCAGACGTGCGTGTTACTGTAGGTTCCAGTGTTCAACCATGCAGCATTAAACAACTCAACAAAACTGAATATTCTGTTTTTATTATGTTGGCAAACAGCAGTCATTCTCCGATTGGCTGCACAAGGCCGGCTTCCACAGCTGCGCGCGGCCAACGAGCGAGTTCGCTCACACATCAAAGGAAGTGCCACGCAAATTTCGGTTGTGTACGCTTGTCTATTCTCTGCGGCCACGCTCCTACGCTACGGAATATTATTTACGGTGCAATGAGCGAGGCTGGTGGACCCTGGGAGCAGCACGCGAGGGCACAGTCGCTACGCCCCCCCCCCAGGAGGGGCACTGTACCCAGGACAGTGGGCGGGGAAGCACCGACGCAAGGCCGACACCGGAATGTCCCCGCGCCCGTAATTGATGGCAGTTATGCGTGCGGCGTAGCGACCTCCCACACTCCCTGTCCCTGTACCTCGGTATTTTTACAGGTCCCGAACCGGGAAGGCGTAGCGGATAAAACACGATTACCTGGCCGTCCCCGGGCAACAGTGTGCTAACGTGACCCGGGGTCGCCGTCAAGCTCATAATTACAACCCCGTCAGCCACTCGTTCAGCTGTGTTTAGCTCTAGACAAGGGTGGTGTTCCAGCAATTTTTTTATATTTTAAGTTATTAACCCTTTTGTGTCCATTGTNTTTAGCTCTAGACAAGGGTGGTGTTCCAGCAATTTTTTTATATTTTAAGTTATTAACCCTTTTGTGTCCATTGTAGACAGTCGTCAACATGTTGTACAGGAAGCGTATATTTGACCGGTACTGTACTTTGCGAGGTTCGGTGCCCAATGATCTTCCCTGTGTGTGACTGATGCCTAGAATCCTAAACAATTATACTGCGCTACGTTTTGATTGGTGCATATCACTGATCACCGAGCACAGAGCCTACAGCTTATTGGCTGTGAAAACGAAACAAATTGTTTGCCAGCATAAGTACAGCTGGCATAAAAAAATGTATAATTTGCAACGCCAAAGTTATAAATTAATATGGGAGTGAATGGGTTTAAAAAGTCACTACACTTTTCAGATGCACAATAATTTACGGTTTCAGCTGTTAAAAATAAGAAATTGTTTGATGCGTATCGTACTTAAGTTATTCAGACCCATTGTACATAAACTATTAGAAAAAAGCCCGTAAAATTACGGAAATTACAGGTTACAAATTATCCAGACATCTTCCTGAAATTACGGACTCTTCGTTTTTTTCAATAACTTTCTCTCCGTAAATTTCACACGCATCTCAGTGAATTCACGGAACGTGTCCATAAACTTACAAGTTTGTATTTTTATATCTACTCTTAAAGAAAGGGGCAACAAAAAAAGTTTTACTTTGTTTATCTAGGTTTTTCTCAATGTATAAAAATAACTATAACATTTTTAAAAACATTTTGTCTAGTAGTGGGATTTTAACTCGAAAAGAAGAATTGACAGTCCCACACACTATCACTCAGCTACGCTTTTACAAGAACTATTATTGTAAATATGGTATGAATGATGCATGTGCCTCTCTCAGTTTCTAGTCATGTTAGAATGTTTGCGAGTTGGTTTTTTCATGTCAGGTTTACAAACAGGGATGAGGTTTAATTCCTTAATGTATTTCACTATGTATAACAGAGAAATAAACAAAGTTGAAATATTTTGTCTAGTGGGATTTTAACACGAATCGAAAAATTAACACTCGGTAACTCGAAACACTTTTTTTTTAAAGGTCACTTTATTGACATATTGACCGATACATTTGCCGTAGGACATA
The DNA here is from genome assembly GCA_002778355.1 of Clitarchus hookeri. Classification (NCBI taxonomy): domain Eukaryota; kingdom Metazoa; phylum Arthropoda; class Insecta; order Phasmatodea; family Phasmatidae; genus Clitarchus; species Clitarchus hookeri. The sequence goes on along the minus strand of NQII01007081.1, from coordinate 90,062 downwards.
GCATGTGTGACGTTTGACAGTGTGTGTTTGTGACGTTTGACGAGCTCAAGTTAGACCGACTTGATGACAAATTCACAGTCCACATGTGCGCGAAATGCGAACTGAATATCTGCCGCGGAGGAACAGGGGTGCGAACTCCCGACCCTCAGACTACAAGTCGGCCACTCTGCCCCTCAGCTACGAGGGCAGAGTGCAACTCACCTACCACACCTTTACACGAAGTTCTGTATTTCGTAAATATGGCTTTCACACGAAAGTGACGAACGCGCCTCTCTTAGTCTCAAGTCGTCTTGGAGCGCTAGCTATTTTGTTTTATTTGCGGTTTATAAAACGAGGTTACGAAAAAAATAGTTTTATTTTCATTATGTGCGTATTTCACTGTGTGCACGAAAAGTTTTGTCCTGTGGCGGAATTTGAAAAAAGAATCAAAGAATTGGCACTCCACGAGTGGTTCGCCACTCACCTACTGCTATTTTACACGAATTAGTATTGCAAAGACTTTATACGCGCCAGGTACCATCGGCATTGTTCGTGTCTTAAAATTGAAGCCACAAGAATACGAAGAGGTTCCGTATTTTATATTTACGGAGCTCACTTCCGTTATTCTTCCTTACGGGATGGCTTTCCGTAAATTAACTCTACATCTCCGTAAATGTTTCCGCAGATCTACAGCAATTTTTAGTATTGCAGTTGTGTACATTACGCACAGCAAGGTTACTCTTGACGGGTTCTGTGCACTGAGGCTCGATGCCTAATGATCTTCCTAAGGGTAACTGATTTGTAAACCGTGCTAATGAACCAAGTTACGAATGGTTCATATTACTGTATCCGAACACGAGACCAATAGCTCCTCGGCTCGGCTGTGGCAAGGAAGCAAGTGTTGTGCCCACTGAAATACAGTACCCAACGAAAAAGTTTGGTTTGCAACGCCTGAAGCCGTAAATTAAAGCGGGTCTGAAAGGGATAAGACGGCAGAGCCATCAAGTTGCAATCGGGACGAGCCCCAGGTTATTACACACCCGGCGCTTCAGTTGTTTGTCCTTGGGGGAACTCTTCCAAACCAACCACGGGAACGGTCTGCCTGGATGGTGAAAGGAAATGTATATTCTAACTTTAAAACATGAAAACAATAAATGATAGCTAATAAAATATTTTCAGTAATAATTTTAAATTGATAGAGGTTATGTCCAGGTCGCGTTGTCCGGTCATGCTGTTTTCGGGAGTTAGAGTTGAATCACCGCGAGGTCCAGACATTATATTATTAGTACAAAAGCTGCTAAACCCTGAGAAACTCTCCCACGCGAATCCTGGAGACTGGTGTTGACTGACGGCATCGAGAATACATGTAAAATGAATAATTAAATAAATTTAAACTTTAAATTAATTGGATACAGCTTTTGGATAAAATTAGAATTTAAAAAAACCTTAATGACCAATGGCTAAGTAGGATTAGGATTAATTTTTTTTTGTATTTCAGACAGACGAGACAGTACTTCTTCCGTTATATCAACACATGAGCTGTAAGATTTGTAGTCGGCTATACAAAGGTTACTTCTACTCAGGTTGGGAAGATCAATGTTAAAAGTTTGGCAGCCAAACATTTTCGCCACTAGGTAAGCGCTAGTGTCGCACGTGTGTACCGAATTTTCTCTATTTTCTACTTTAAAAAAACAGGATAATTATAATGATCATAAATCAAATATGAAATAACTTCGTAACTAAGTAAAATCTTTCTCTTTTATAATTCACGTAGCTTAAAATTGTAATTAAAAGTTACCTTTTGGAACACTGCTCACCTAGCAGCGTTAGTTTTTTCCGTATGCCAAACTCTTCATAAGAAATCACATTTTGTTCCCAACCTGGGTAGAATGAACCGTAACTGTACTGATATGGACCAGTTGCACGGTTTACGAATCAGTTATTCGCAGGAAAGATCACTGGATACTGAGCTCTGCCGTGCACAGTGACGGCCAATGCGACATTATTGCACAATATGAAAATGTCTTTGAACAAAGTAACGAAAGGGTTATGAGCACCGTTATTTAGGTAGTTCGGAGTCCATTACATATCAATAAGCCCAAACGTCTTTAACCTTTTATGTGCGTAACCGTGACACTTAAAAAATAACTATAAGGTACGAAACAGCCGCAGCTATTTTTTTTCAATAACTGAAATGAAATTGAAAGAGTATTTGCTGAAGAGATCTTATTTGAAACTTCCTTCTATTCATTGAGTAATTGGTTTTATATAGCATTTTTATTGACAAAATGTTTATAGTAGACACGATTTAGTTATAGTAGGCTCTGAATCGCTAGTGAACTCGATGGTCGTCAACTAAGACATGCCGGGTAGTCTTTACAACAATTAATAATTTAAAAATCTGTCAATGGCAATGTTAAATCCCTGATACTTATATTGTGACTTTTTTAGGCATATATTTATGGTTTTATAATATACGCACGTGATATTTTAACTAAATGTAGCTAGTGGTGAACGCAAGCACGCATTTCAAATACAAAATAGACGACGTCCCTGATTTCGAAAGAGAGAATGTTTGACGCATTCTGGTAATACGAATGACTGATATCGCAATCGACGAATGAATGGTCAGTGGTTTCATCAAGTTTAAGACGTAAACTGGGAGATGAGAAATTAGGAAGATACCGCCTGCATCTATACCCTATTAGAACTGACAGAATAGCGGTCGATGTTGATATCTTTAGGTTAGACAAAAACAATGCTCTAAGTTACGTTTCCTCAGCACGAAGCTACCACAGCGAAGAATGCACAGTAGAGCAAGGCGAGAATAAATTGTTGCAAAATAAGAATTTCTGCAGAAAATTTAGATCAGAATACATTTCTGAAAACGTCCTCTTTATTGCTTCCTTCGGCTAAACAGAGGAAGCGGGAAAATTTTAAACAAATATTTTGAAACAGTTTCCAATATAATAATAATAATTTTTGTTTAATCTAGCGACTTCCTCAGGCTGTATTAAAAGGACATAAGTTTTTAATAAGGTTCCCAGCTTTGATATCACCCCAACGCTATACTTCTGCCTTCGAAGGTATTCTCAAGAATGCGCGGTCTATAAAGGATAAATTTTGCAAACAAACTGAACATTTTTGTTGGCTGTTCGCAGAAGATAAAGCACTGCATGTTCTAAAATAAATGTCTTGTTCGAAATACAAGGTTATTTGTAGATTTTAGTTTGCACTTACATATGATATATTTATCTGTATCACGTACAGCGTGTGGATAGTCGAGTCTCCTGTGCCTTTAAGGTAAAACAGGAGTAAGATATAGAGCAACATACGGTGTGCACAGCGCCCAGCACTAGTTTTTTTTTATACAGCCACAAAGCCACGTCAGGCACTATTTTGCCACTTCAGATGTTTGAGTAATCCATGCTGTGCACACCGGCCAGTCCCATAAAGTCTGCACCCGAGACAATACTTGGCACCGCAGTGCCTTAATTGGCTGCAGTTGAAAGCAATCCAATAGAAGGAGACGAGGCTCCTTCCAACCGCGGCGACAATAGGAAGTGTCGAGGCACTGACCTGTCAGACGACCTCCTCTTGCCGTTCNTGAGGCTCCTTCCAACCGCGGCGACAATAGGAAGTGTCGAGGCACTGACCTGTCAGACGACCTCCTCTTGCCGTTCTCCGTGACGTCGGAGTGGAATATCTCGGAGGGCTCGCTGGGGGAGAAGGCTGGATCGAGAACCACGTGCTCGTGATGCCTCAAGTACTGCTGCGGCGTCTGCAACACACCACACACGGTTCCCAACCACTCACGAAATTTCCCTACCGGCTGCAGTAATTACTTGGAAACCAGTCACCGAAGATTTCCTCGTGAGTCTACAGCTGAGATATATTGTGCGTTTACAACACATTACTTTAGAAATCATTCAAAATTGTTTACGTAGCTCAAGTCCACAACTCTTGCTTGTTAAAACTCGACAGGAGTTTTAGAGATTCCGCACTAAGGTTCCGTGAAATGCACTCTAAACGTATTTGTAGCGTAACGAAAATTGTCTTTGGCAACCAGTTTCCAAAGAACTCCTTGTATAAATACAAAACGAATTTTTTACACGTGCATTTAACCCTTTCATTCTCAGTGTAGACAATTGTCTACATGTTGCACAGAAAGGTTACATCTGACAGGCACTGCATACTACGAAACTCAGTGCCCAGTCATCTTCACTGTGGGTAACTGATTCCTGAACCATGCTAATGCTCTGCGTTATGACTGGTGCATATCAATGATCACCCAACACAAATCTTACAGCTTATTGGTCGTGACGACGGAACAAGTTATTTGCCGGCTTAGAGTACAGCACGCATTAAAAAACAATTTTTATCTGCAACACCAAAACCACACATCAATGTGGGAATGAAAACTTCAACTTACGTACGACTGTTATTCCCTGAGACGGACTGCCGTCGACACCTCCACCGAATGGAACCAGGCTACAAAAGCATTTTTTTTTCCCTTACTTCGCTACACATTAATTCCACAGGAGGGGTCGGTCTGGGGTATCGACTTATATCCCCTCCCTTTTTTTCGGGTGCAACTGCCTGCCTAAAACATCAGTCTACCCAAGGGCGAGTAAAAAAAAAAAAAAAAAAAAAAAGAAGAAGAATCCAGCAGGCGCAAGGGTGGAAGAGGCGCGACATCTGTGCCCATCGCGGTCGGGAAATGGTTAAAGAGTCCCCGAACAACCCCCTACCCCACCTCCCCCTTACCAAGACAGCGAGAAACAATCGCTCAGCGCGCTCCACCGCTACATTTGCGGGCGCGTCCCCGGCGGGCGGTTACGGCTTAAATATTTAAACAAGTTTCGCCCCGGAATACGAAACGAAAGGAGCGATAGGCATAGAGCGGAAGCACGGTGTTCGGGCCCGCGGGGGTCTGCGTGACGAGTAGTATCTGCTGCGAGGATTGAGCGATTTATTTCCCCGAACTTCGGTTCAGGAACAATTTCGTGCTTGCAAGTGATGTCTGCATAGGGCGTTTACAAACATGCGTGGTTCATAGTAGTGTATGTATAGTCCGTTGACAGTTACTTCCAACTTTTCGGAAATCCCTTCTTGAGTTATACTTTCAGCATATTCCTCCGCCTCACGCTAGCAAAACTTAACTGAGTCTAGAAAATTACACCAAAGGGCAGCGCACCGCATTCTTACGCACTCACTTTAATAATAATATTTTATATAATAACTATTTCTTACTAGGCATTACCAACACACAAATGTTCTCCCTGTTATTGTTCATAATAAATATAAAATAAATATTATAATTTTTAGGTAAAATATAAGTAAATTATCAATTTAACCAAAAATCAGATATTTATGCGTTAACAGAAGTATTAAACGATTACGATACATTAAATATTTAGGAAAGAACCAAACACGTCGTACATGATGCGATTTTTCAAAGGTTTGATTCAAAAAGTGTGAAGAAACCGCGAATAAACTATACTCGTCTTGTGTTCAACAAATCACACACGTCTATAAATTAACTTGATTTTAGTGAAGTAGTGATTTGTTAGCAAATACACTCTAAGCTCGAATCAGTGATACCAATCAGTGAAATAAAATTCACTGAAACTCAGTTGATAAGCTACTGCCGACTGACGAATCAAACAAATGAACTGGGAACAAGTGACTTATGGCAGTGGAATTCTCGGCATTCAGTGGGAATCACAATCAATCCGTGAAATTCAGCCATCATATTAATTTGTTATCAGTCACTGATTATAAGTCGCTCAATTTTCACTATTATCACTGATTTGGCTCAGTTTTCACTCTCTCATATTAAGAGTGTATAAAAATTAAGACATAATATTTAAAGGAGGAAAGAAATTAGAAAATTAAGTCTTTCATTTAAAAATTAGATATTCAAATATATATACTATATAAAGGTTCTTATTATTCTGTTATTCTGTAATTCTATTGGTTGAAGGCTTTAGGTACACGACACGAAATAAAATATCGCCATCTCCTACACGTCCAAACGTGAGAGAATACTTACGCGGCACGTAACGCGGTGACCATGAACCGTTCCGTAAAAATACCTTCTTNCACGTCCAAACGTGAGAGAATACTTACGCGGCACGTAACGCGGTGACCATGAACCGTTCCGTAAAAATACCTTCTTGTATTTATACACGTACGCGTTTGTCATACATAGTAAAAAAAATTAGTAAACCGAACTGAAAATTTCTTGTAATAATACAAATACTAGTACTTGTACAAACATTTTTTTTGTAAACCTGTTGCATTTGTACTTGTGAAAAAACAGGATTTGTAGAACCACAGAAACATTCTTGCAGTAACACTGACACTTAGTAAACAGCTGAAAACCTCTTCGAACAAGCCCAGGCGATTGTGCTAATAGCAGGTGAGTCATCAGTTAGTTCAAAAGGTTTTTTTTTTTTTTACAATTTATATCTATTTGTAGGTTTAGTTGGTTTAAAAATGTTTACTAAGTTTTTGTTAAAAAGCTGTCAATTTATTCTAAATTAATTTTACTAAACTGCATATAGAACATTAATAATTCAAATAATTAGATTCGACGTATTTAATTGAATGTCATTTGAAAACATTTTGTTGCTTAAAATCCATATATTTATTTTACATAAAAAATGGCACAAATCAATTAAACATTGGACAGCATTTCAGACACAGTAAGAGGGTCAGTAAACCAACCTTTAGGAAGGATCAGCCCCAGCCATTATGGATTTGTACATCTTTTTCCAAAAGTTCAATTTAAGAATGTTTAACCCCAAATGNAGAAGTTCAATTTAAGAATGCTTAACCCCCAACGTTGAGTACATGTGCAAAATACGAATAATCGGTCCACCTCATCTTCAGCCTATGTTATGACCGGACATTAAATATCAAAGTTTGACATGGCATAGAGGACTACTTAACATGATTTTTTGAAGTTCGTGCGTTTTCAGTTATATCCGTATTTTTCCACGTGCTTAGTTTACCGTGAACAGTTTTTACGTAGTTTGTATTGGTGTTGACAAGCATAGAGCCGCTATTTTCCAATATTTGACGCCTACTAGCTAGAGACCAGCAGTTTTAGCGAGTTCGGAGACCTGCAGGCTAGACATGACATTTGTTTGAACGCTGCCTTGCAGAGAAAATGGCACGACATGACGGAGTTCTCAAAATCCGACCAAACTGCACGCGTAGATAGACGAACCGGTGCGGAAAAAGGGATTTAGTTTTCCATTTACACACAAGACTTCAGTGGTCCAAAATACAGGATGATCTAGTGGTACTTTCTTGTTGAGCGATACATTGCTGAAGCCGACGTGGCGTCGATTCGACAAGTGCCCGAATAATGTCCTGGGGTATCGTGGACCATGTGCTGGTGATTCAAGACCACAGTTCATCTTCATTTAGTGAAGGTGAGAGGGTATTCAATCCGACCGCGACGTGCAATCGTGTCCCCAGACTTTCAACCGGCGAGAGATCGGAAGGCCGGGCTAGCCAAGGAAGCATCTGCACACCTTGCAAAGCATTTAAGCTGATCCGAGCTGTATTTGGCCGGACGTTGTCCTGTTGAAAACGTGCGTCTGGAGTGTCCTGTAGATCAGGTTTTGCCAGAGTCCTCAGCACCTGATGAACATAGCTGTGTGCCATGAGCCTGTAGTGCGTACTAGAGGCGAGTGTGCTGGTAACACTCCGAACCATGACTCCACGATGACGAGCTGTGTGGAGCTTCGCAACGGCAGAGGAATACACCCGATGGACATGTCGCCGCCAAACTCCCCCCACGGTGATCATCATTGGTGAGACAGAAACGGCGTTCGTCGCTGAACGTTACACTGCTCCATTCTGCACACCACGCAGTTCTGGTGCGACGTCATTCTAAGCGATGACGACGACGACTCGCTGCGAAGAGCGGCCTTTCCAACGGCCCAGCTGGACAACAAACCTGCCTCAGCCAAACGGCGCGACGCTGTCCGAGTTTACATCGGAGCATATCCAAACCACCCTGCACACTTCGCAGAATGCTGCCAGTGGTGGGAGTGCGAGTGTGCTATGGCATAGCGTATGATGCGACGATCTGTGCTTTCTGATGCCCATCTCCGAGCTCTGGTATTACTATACGACGATACACATTTACTACCTGGGACCACTGTCTACAAATGCGACTGACGCTTGTGCCATCACGTTGCGTTTCTTCCGTAATACGGTGCAAGGGCCAACTGACGGTAAGGAGACTTACGGCAAAACCTCCCGTGAACTTATCCGTTTGACGGGATTGCATAAGACGGTACTGCAGCGCCTTCTCCGTTCTCCAGACACAGTAAAAGCCGCCACGAAACTCACCTCGCGCGGCTGTGACGAGGTTTTGAATGAGAGCTTCACGTGCTGGTAGTCTACTTATATCACGCACGCGGTTCGTATGATTTGCCAGACATTTTAATCAAATGCATAACAGGCATAGACTACGTACATTCGCTCTGTATGTTTCGTGGTACTTTATCACAACTTTATGGTGTCGCATTTTCTCTGCCAGGCAGTGGAATATTAAGTAGATATCAACTCTTCATTGGCGCCTTAGTGCCCCTCGTTGGGGAGGGGGGAGGGGGTCCCCCTTATTGGGCATGTATTTTGTTGGTGTTTATTGTTGCTTCAGATTGCGTCCAAATTATCACTGATCCAGACAAATTACGAAATAGTTCCACAGCAAAACGACAGACATTCACAAACGAAACATTTCAAACACTCGCAGAGTACATTGAAACCTAACAACCATTCGAGATTTTTAGCAATAAATAATCCCTACTCATGAAAATAAATCAGCAGATTTTTCGCTTTCACAACTTTCTTACATTGTTTCTCCACTCTCAACTCAAATACGTGGTTTCACCCAATATCGGCCAGTCTAGCAGCTACCACAGTCGTACACAGAACACTACTTTGTTTTTGTTGCACCACGACGGCCCGCCGAGCTGAAGAACTCCGTGGGAAAACGTTACACCACTTCCGATATTGTTCCTCCTGCCATAACATTTCATTATTCATTTCATGCATTACTTCCGCTACGATTCGCCCAACTTTACATCTCCTCGCGCTGTGCATCTGCTATTGTTTTCTCATCCGATTTCTTCCAACACTCCCCTTTTATTATTCTCTCCGCAACTTCAGCTCACGGCGCGCGCACTTGCGCGCTCTCTACTTCATTATCGTCCCTATTTTTAATCCTCTATTTTCTTTGGCGCTCCGCGTTCGGTTTGTTATTTCTTGATTGAGCTCTATCCGTCTGCTAAGCTGCGTCTACACGTCTTTTTCCCTTTCGACATTTCAGATTCCACTCCTTAACAAGAACACGAAACCAACAAAAGGCAACTTTCGACGAAAAAAAAAAAAAGTTAACTCGAAGGGAAAGGAGTTTGTATTTTTAACAGTTTCGTCTTTTGGCGCCGAACTCAGCCTCCAAGTTTTTTGATTTATTTTCACTTCCTGCTGATTTCCTCCCTTTTTTTTCCCCGCTTTCTTTCGTCTGTGTTCGTCTTACCTACCTCCCGCACATCCCCCCTCCTCGCGTAATGAGCAAGGATTTAATTAGTGGTGCTGCGACGAGTTCTGGAGGTTGGGAAACTCCCCTTGAGGAGAAGGTGGAAGTTATTTTGATGGCAAATCAGAAGGCATCAATCAGAAGGGTTCCTTCGGCCGGGGTAAGGGAAATTTGCATATTATCAATTAATTGCGTGGCTGCCCGCGCCTTAACAAAAACTTTGCGAGCAACCCGCTAACAAAAGGAACAGAGGAATATTTTCACTCGGAAGTAATTGAAGTACTTCACTCCCTCGACTACCACAGTGCTAGAATACACGCTAACTGCACTCAGAACCAGAATCGCTGTTACTTACCTCAATGGCTACACTGAAAGCAAAGGGAAGAACGTCGTTAACTTTAGCGACTTCTGCATTACTAAGAAACGTTTGAAATAAATACATGTATATATATATATATATGTGTGTGTGTGTGTGTGTGTGTGTGTGTGTGTGTNTATATATATATATATATATATATATATGTGTGTGTGTGTGTGTGTGTGTGTGTGTGTGTGTGTGTGTGTGTGTGTATGTGTGTGTGTGTAATACTCTGTAAACTTGAGTCGTACTAAGTGGTTTTACAAAAATCCGAGAGAGCATGACACATAGAAGAAAGTTACTAACTAGCGAATTTTTACAACTTAATCTACTACTAAAGAGACAACCACCAAGAAATATAACCTAAGTAGTCATACATCAGCAAAGATTCATAAATGTTCTGTCTCATCTAATGCCAGCCTCGGCCGAGGAGATTTATCTAGGCAGGAAAAGTCATCTTTATTTTGAGAGGAACACGTTACTTGTATACATATCTCTAGCGTGTTATTTATTTTTGAATCCACCAGTGAAGGTGTATTACCATATGATGCTGACCAGGTAGTGAAAGCAACTATGTTCGGGTGTGTGGCATTTTCTAGCCTAGATGTCCACCGATCGTGGAATACAACGTTTTCTGACCGAGGGAAATAGAAGAAAACATATGACGCGCATTAACAGTTGCTGTATGACTGCAATCTGACGTTAAACAGTTTACCAACAAACGGGGGAAAAAAAAAAAAAAAAACCATGAGTGCGTGTACTTATGTACGCGCTTTAGAAGTTATACTTCTTTGGCATGACTAAAATAAAATTTGATTACGTATGCAAATAATTTATGTAAGTAGGAAAACGATAAAATGACCGAAGAAAGACATTAAATTGATTAAAGAACATAATTAAATACTTACAAAAATTAACCTCAAATCCTTGAAAACACTTTCCGAATTTTATTATAGAATTTTTGTCAGTAACAAATTCTTCACAGCACAGTGTAATTAAAATGAATTAATTCTATATATATTAACAATGAATTACTAATATAAATGAAATGTTTTTTCAATTTTCTTATCACATGAACTGATTTTCTGTCGGTTTTAAATATAACCACGTGCTATGTTGTGTACCTTGCGTTTGTATACAGCTAGATGATACGCGCATGCGCGTTGGGTCATACCCTTACCACGTTCACTGTCGAATTTCGTTACACTGTGTGCGCGCAACTTCCGTTGCACACTTATCTTTTACCCTCAACGCGCCAAAAGAAGTATAAAAATTTAATTAAATTTTTTTAGTTCATACGGGAGGGTAATACTTGAAACTTTTGAGATCCCATCCCAAGAACTTATCGTCTTATAATAAATTATAAATTAAAAAAATTTACCAAATCTATAGTATCAAACTCTAAATTGATACTAGGTAGAGAGACCACTTATCTGGTAACACAGGTCTGCCCGTCCGTAAGATCTTGCTAATTTGTCTTTACATGAAGAATAAAAATTTTATATCACATACTTAGTTTAATTTCTAAAATTTATGCACTGTGTAGCTGATGAAAATCCGTGACTAGCTATCGTGAAGAAAAAATTGAAATACAGTCTTGTAGACTTATTACGAAATCATTTGAAGATTGTATGTAGCATGACATGAATTGTACACTTCCACCCTACAGGAAGCGACTTCGGTCGACAGAACATACAAGTAGGCCTCAGAGTGTTGCATCGCACGAAAAAACTACTGCAAAGGATGTTTGTACAGTCGATAATAATTTATGCTGACAGCTTGAAAATTTGTCTAATGACAGAGACGTACCGATGTCAGTAAAACTACATTGGTGGGAAGGAGCGAATTTCGCATATATATCCGAATGACTAGCATTTCCGTAATGCAGCTTCGAGGTAACCACCTTCGTAAAGAACAGAGCTTTTTTAACAACTGCTCTTCGCTCGTGTGTAAGCAGCCCGCCTTTCAGACTACGGCAAGGACGCGAGGTAGAGCAATTTGTTTAATTAGCGATAGTTTACAAGCGAGCCACGCGCCTCCAGAGGTAGGCGCCATATTTGCTAAATGGACCAGTCTCAAGATGCCACCCCTCTAACCTCCCCTCAGGCTGCATGGTGCAGGGAAGCTAGCTACCCTTCTCACACGGCACCAACCCCTTCTCGAGGTCTTGCAGCAGGGCACGTCAGCCTACAATGTTGAACGACACACACTGGCTACCAAACTACAATACACAAAAAAAAACAACATAAATTACACTTCAAAAAAATAGCATACAAAAATATCGCTCACCTTATTTTAATTTTCGTTATATACCATTTAGGACCATTTCGGTCCTAAGTGCAGCCGAAAGAGTGTAATAACGTCAAGGTTTTTTTTTTTCAACTAGAACAAGTATCGCGATTCTTCAAATGGTTTGCATGTCGCAGATCCTTGCGGGAGTGTTAGGTTAACTTAAGTCAAATCTTTATATATAAAATATTGCCCCCCAAAAATGTATTTTTTTTTTGCAAATCTTCTCAGTACTATAACTGAAAGAGTTAGCCGATTTTTCGTTATTTCTTTATGCTGTCTTGCAGTAAAAACGAATCTCAACCTTGTATTTTGCTACAACACAATTAGCTATTTAAATTTGCGAATAATTAAACACGAATTCTGAAGGAATCCTCAACAACTACTACGGGGAAAATTATTACAAGAAAATGGAACATTTCGTCGTACGGATGACTTGTGGCATATTGAGAATGTAAAAAAATATTTGGTATCAAATAAGTATTACACTAAAAAAATATTTGGGTTTCCTTAATATGAATCTTCCGAATTCCACAGCCACTACATTAAGGCAACTGGTTAGCAATAATGCACGAAAGGAAACAAATGCTGTATTATTTTTAGTACCGTGTTGCCAGAAGGCTGAGCTCATGATGTTCTCAAAAACGCTAATCAATAACCCCGTAATTTATGAGTACGGATTCGCTTTCTAAGGGCAGTTCCATACAATTTGGAGCTCCTGTCGCTTTAATCGTACTTGCGCCTTACAGCACATCCTTAAAGGTAGGAAGGTGCAAAGGAGCATGCAAAATACCGGTAACCGAATAAGCCGGAAGTGATAGCCTTGATAAGACTACACACCTCTGTCCAAGTTGAAGTGCTTGCACTGCTATCCGGACATACCGGTACTATAGTAAGTAGGTAGGTGGGGGGCTTAACGTCTTGTCGACAGCGAGGTCATTAGAGACGAAGCCAGTTTATCAGAGCAGAAGGAACGAGTAGGAATCGGCCAAGGCCTGCAGTAAGGAACAACCCCAGCATTCGCCTGGAGCGATTTCGGGAAACCATGGAAACCCGAGATGAGTATGGCCGGACCCGTACTCGAACCCAGGTCCTACCGAATGCGAGTCCAAAGTTTAACCACTGCGCNATGAGTATGGCCGGACCCGTACTCGAACCCAGGTCCTACCGAATGCGAGTCCAAAGTTTAACCACTGCGCCACCTCACTCGGTATTGGTACTATGATGGACCCAAGTGCGTTTTACAATGTGTGCGGGTTGTTAGTGCGTCCCCCTTAATGGCGCCGGTCAGCAAAAAAAAATCATTATTTTATATTTCTTGGAAATGCCATTCAAATTGTAGTCATTAACTGTAAGTACTCTTTCCTCTAATAAAAAATTTATATTGCATAGTTTTTACATCACAGAATGTCAAAATCGCCATTTTAGTGTTCTTGGGACGTAAATAAACGAAAAAATTTACAGAAAATTTAACAAGGGTGACTGAAAGGCGATGTCTTACTTCATTTTAAGGTATCCTCAGCAAAATTTATTTAAAAAAAAAATCATAGGCTGTTACAAATGAAAATTATGCAAATAGTTCCTTATTTTAAGCAATTGGTGTACGAAAGCGTGCAGAATAAAAGAAACATTTTAAAGGAACGTTTTGAGGAATGACTAGGGTCTTCAATGTCATTTTGTCAGTGTACAGGGTATAAACGNGAAACATTTTAAAGGAACGTTTTGAGGAATGACTAGGGTCTTCAATGTCATTTTGTCAGTGTACAGGGTATAAACGTGGTCGACTTGAGAATTCATTTGAAGCGAGTTGTGAGCGCACAATACGACGGAAAACCACAGACTGGAGGGAGTCTACACAAACAGATATTCTGACATACACAGCAAAAATGAGTTTAAGAACTGCAGGTCCCACTTCGCCTGGTTTGTCGTGAAAAAATCATGTGGCACAATCCATGACCTGCATCCATAAGATACTGCAGGTCTCTTACAATATAATTTATTAAGGAATCTACGGAAGTTTCGATTGCCGAGAAGAATTGAGTTGATGAAGAAATACGAAACATCAAGAAAAGTAATGTTCTGATCCGACACAAACATGATAGACGGCAAAGTATGTAATGCTCTGACGCAAACCACATCANAAGAAAAGTAATGTTCTGATCCGACACAAACATGATAGACGGCAAAGTATGTAATGCTCTGACGCAAACCACATCACCGCGAAGATGCTGCTTGTGTGGCACTACTTTGAAGCAAGTTTACAACGCAGAGGAAATGATTCGTATGATAATTAATATATACAACCTTCAATTCGGCATGTCTGTTTTGCATGGGCGGATTCGCATGTTCGAATAGCTTTTGCATTTGGCTTATACATTGCCAATCACGAAGTGGCAAGCTCGAGGAAGTGACAAAGACATTGTAACCGCAAATAAAGTTGGGATTTAGAGAGGGTTTCAAGAACGCTGAGGTTTGATTGTGGACCAACCTGTCCCAGGTTTCGGCAATACGAATACCGGAAATACAGCAAGACGGTTTTTTACAAGCCAAGGTCTCTGCTGAAATCACAAGCATAGAAATTTAATTAAGTAAATTATTATGATAATGATTGTTGTATCCTGTGGACATGATCTTGACGTTGACACGCTGACGGGCTTCCACGCATAACACGGCAAGGTACTTTGTTGAAAGGTATCCATGGTATAACATGACACCGACAGTACATAGGTATTTCAAACACGGACCGGAAATTACCACGTCAGCATTTCTTTTAATTGGACAATTAACAGAATAAGCCCAGGAAGCAAGCAGTAAAGATTTTTTTGACATACGGAGAGCACTACACCAGAAAATGTAACCGAGAAAAAACTAATCAAGATGTATTTAACTACTTCCTTCTAAGTTCATATCCCGCTATGTCCACTACGACGATAATCAAAAATAAAACCATCGAAAGCCTTCCAAAAGAGGCACAAGTGCTGTTGATTCATCCATATGGCAGTGATGATGAAGATGACGATGCTGCTGAAGACGAAGGTCTGATGGGTGCATCCAACTGATGGTGATGATAGTGAAGATGAGGATGTTGCTAGTGATAATGCCGATGATGGTGCTGATAGAGACGAAAATGTGATGGGTTGATACTTTATTCAACGCGTTTTTATTTATTTATTGCATTTTGATTATTTGTGGTTTTGTTACAATGATTATATATTATGTTTGTTATAATGTGATAGCAACTTATTTACAACCTATCGGTATCTCTCAGTCCGTACTACTAGTCCTGGATACATGCAATGTTGTCACGTCGGTGTTTTACTCATTGCTTACTATATGTGAATGCTTTGTTCTCCTCGGAATTCACATATATCATCATGGCGATTGCACCATGTCCTTTGACATAACGTTCTCTTTGAATTGGTATGCAGCATACAGGGGTTGATGGACTACTAGAATTAATGCCACGAATGGCGGCTTCTTGCCCCAGTGTGCACCGTTAGAAGCTACAGTGCATGACGTCTTGTGTAGGGAGGGTTAGAGTAAACCAGCAACCTAGCACTACCTACCATTAGATGCTACTATTGTAGTTGTTGCTAGAGAAAAAAAGTTTTCTGACCCTTATTACCCTGTGCTGTATTATATCAATATACGGAAATATTCTTGCGTGTACAAGTGAACAACTGTAAAGTAAAAAAAAATTATTTGTTTTAACATGATGATTTTGTTGGCTGTTAGTTACTATAAGTATGGAAAGTTTTGACAATGCGGAAAGAGAGACAAACACGCACTTCATGCATATCCTAACCCAACAACCCGCTTCAGATGACTTTAGAGCTGCGTGGAGTTGAGAAATTTGGGCGTCTCTTAACAACGAATGCAAGGGTGGGGTAAATGGGAGATCTCCGAGAAAACCAGTCGACCAGCGGCATCGTCCGTCACGATTCCCACTTGCGAAAATCCGGGAGTATCTCGGCCGAGGATTGAACCCGATNGGCAGTTCCATACAATTTGGAGCTCCTGTCGCTTTAATCGTACTTGCGCCTTACAGCACATCCTTAAAGGTAGGAACGTGCAAAGGAGCATGCAAAATACCGGTAACCGAATACGCCGGAAGTGATAGCCTTGATAAGACTACACACCTCTGTCCAAGTTGAAGCGCTTGCACTGCTATCCGGACATACCGGTACTATAGTAAGTAGGTAGGTGGGGGGCTTAACGTCTTGTCGACAGCGAGGTCATTAGAGACGAAGCCAGTTTATCAGAGCAGAAGGAACGGGTAGGAATCGGCCAAAGCCCGCAGTAAGGAACAACCCCAGCATTCGCCTGGAGTGATTTCGGGAAACCATGGAAAANGAATCGGCCAAAGCCCGCAGTAAGGAACAACCCCAGCATTCGCCTGGAGTGATTTCGGGAAACCATGGAAAACCGAGATGAGTATGGCCGGACCCGTACTCGAACCCAGGTCCTACCGAATGCGAGTCCAAAGTTTAACCACTGCGCCACCTCGCTCGGTATTGGTACTATGATGGACCCAAGTGCGTTTTACAATGTGTGTGGGTTGTTAGTGCGTCCCCCCTTAATGACGCCGGTCAGCAAAAAAAAAAATTATTATTTTATATTTCTTGGAAATGCCATTCAAATTGTAGTCATTAACTGTAAGTACTCTTTCCCTCTAATAAAAAATTTATATTGCATAGTTTTTACATCACAGAATGTCAAAATCGCCATTTTAGTGTTCTTGGGGCGTAAATAAACGAAAACCTTTACAGAACATTTAACGAGGGTGACTGAAAGGCGATGTCTTACTTCATTTTAAGGTATCCTCAGCAAAAATTTATTTAAAAAAAATCATAGGCTGTTACAAATGAAAATTATGCAAATAGTTCCTTATTTTAAGCAATTATTGTATGAAAGCGTGAAGAATAAAAGAAACATTTTAAAGGAACGTTTTGAGGAATGACTAGGGTCTTCAATGTCATTTTGTCAGTGTACAGGGTATAAACGTGGTCGACTTGAGAATTCATTTGAAGCGAGTTGTGAGCGCACAATACGACGGAAAACCACAGACTTGAGGGAGTCTACACAAACAGATATTCTGACATACACAGCAAAAATGAGTTTAAGAACTGCAGGTCCCACTTCGCCTGGTTTGTCGTGAAAAAATCATGTGGCACAATCCATGACCTGCATCCATAAGATACTGCAGGTCTCTTACAATATAATTTATTAAGGAATCTACGGAAGTTTCGATTGCCGAGAAGAATTGAGTTGATGAAGAAATACGAAACATCAAGAAAAGTAATGTTCTGATCCGACACAAACATGATAGACGGCAAAGTATGTAATGCTCTGACGCAAACCACATCAACGCGAAGATGCTGCTTGTGTGGTGCTACTTTGAAGCAAGTTTACAACGTAGAGGAAATTATTCGTATGATAATTAATATATACAACCTTCAATTCGGCATGTCTGTTTTACATGGGCGGATTCGCATGTTCGAATAGCTTTTGCATTTGGCTTATACATTGCCAATCACGAAGTGGCAAGCTCGAGGAAGTGACAAAGACATTGTAACCGCAAATAAAGTTGGGATTTAGAGAGGGTTTCAAGAACGCTGAGGTTTGATTGTGGACCAACCTGTCCCAGGTTTCGGCAATACGAATACCGGAAATACAGCAAGACGGTTTTTTACAAGCCAAGGTCTCTGCTGAAATCACAAGCATAGAAATTTAATTAAGTAAATTCTTACGATAATGATTGTTGTATCCTGTGGACATGATCTTCACGTTGACGCATGTCGGGCTTCCACGCATAACACGGCAAGGTACTTTATTGAAAGGTATCCATGGTATAACATGACACCGACAGTACATAGGTATTTCAAACACGGACCGGAAATTACCACGTCAGCATTTCTTCCAATTGGACAATTAACAGAATAAGCCCAGGAAGCAAGCAGTAAAGATTTTTTTGACATACGGAGAGCACTACACCAGAAAATTTAACCGAGAAAAAACTAATCAAGATGTATTTAACTGCTTCCTTCTAAGTTCATATCCCGCTATGTCCACTACGACGATAATAAAAAATAAAACCATCGAAAGCCTTCCAAAAGAGGCACAAGTGTTGTTGATTCATCCATATGGCAGTGATGATGAAGATGACGATGCTGCTGAAGACGAAGGTCTGATGGGTGCATCCAACTGATGGTGATGATAGTGAAGATGAGGATGTTGCTAGTGATAATGCCGATGATGGTGCTGATAGAGACGAAAATCTGATGGGTTGACACTTTATCCAATGCTATTTTATTTCTTGCATTTTGATTATTTGTGGTTTTGTTACAATGATTATATATTATGTTTGTTATAATGTGATAGCAACTTATTTACAACCTATCGGTATCTCTCAGTCCGTACTACTAGTCCTGGATACATGCAATGTTGTCACGTCGGTGTTTTACTCATTGCTTACTATATGTGAATGCTTTGTTCTCCTCGGAATTCACATATATCATCATGGCGATTGCACCATGTCCTTTGACATAACGTTCTCTTTGAATTGGTATGCAGCATACAGGGGTTGATGGACTACTAGAATTAATGCCACGAATGGCGGCTTCTTGCCCCAGTGTGCACCGTTAGAAGCTACAGTGCATGACGTCTTGTGTAGGGAGGGTTAGAGTAAACCAGCAACCTAGCACTACCATTAGAGGTTACTATTGTAGTTTTTGCTAGAGAAAAAAAACTTTTTCTGACCCTTATTACCCTGTGCTGTATTATATCAACATACGGAAATATCCTTGCGTGTACAAGTAAACAACTGTAAAGTAAAAAAAATAAAAAAAATGTTTTAACAAGATGACTTTGTTGGCTATTAGTTACTATAAGTATGGAAAGTTTTGACAATGCGGAAAGAGAGACAAACACGCACTTCATGCATATCCTAACCCAACAACCCGCTTCAGATGACTTTAGAGCTGCGTGGAGTAGAGAAGTTTGGGCGTCTCTTAACAACGAATGCAAGGGTGGGGTAAATGGGAGATCTCCGAGAAAACCAGCCGACCAGCGGCATCGTCCGTCACGATTCCCACTTGCGAAAATCCGGGAGTATCTCGGCCGAGGATTGAACCCGATNCCGACCAGCGGCATCGTCCGTCACGATTCCCACTTGCGAAAATCCGGGAGTATCTCGGCCGAGGATTGAACCCGATTCATGACGGTAGAGGTAACTCGTTTATCACTAATTAGTTTTTTTTTAAGAGGGTCTGAAACGTTGATCACATCCTGCCATTTCCGTGTAATGTGGGACGTTTTGGAACAAAAAAAAATTACTTTCCTGTTTTCGTGGACCTATTGTAAATTTAAAATATTATATCCCTACCAAGAGTAGGTCTATTAATTTATCAAACCTATAATGTAACTTCCGTTAATGATAAAATCACGAACAGTTTTTTATTAACGTGGCTTCAAAAACTTTCATCGGCAGTGCTCGATATGAATATAAACTCTAGGCCAGCAAAACGATGTCTGACACATCAAATTAACGTCCGGATAGTTAATTTTCTTTCTGGAATATTTCGGTTCTCGTGCTAAGAGATTGACCACTGTTTGAAACGTACGGAGACGAAATAACGCGATCGAGTGTAAAAAAAAGCGGGAAAGGCCCGAGACTATTTGCTTAGGAGTCGCCCTATAGCAATTTGTCTCCGGTGCCTTTTCTTTCTGTCGCCGTTTTCCTTTCTAATTTTTACGACTTCGCCAAGGTGCGCCGAATGTAACGGACTCGACGACGGGGGGAGGGAAAACGTTCAACTAGACGAAGTGCGGCCTGAGGAAAAGAAGGGGGCGAAAAAAAAAACACGCGACAGAGAAAGATGGAGGCGCAAAGTTCTACACGGACATAAAATTATGACAAAAAGCCAACCCGTTCTTTCTTTCCTACCTCCCACCCCCTTCCCTCTTTCACACCACAGCGTCCCCCTAATCCGAGTTATTAGAAAAGTTTCCCCCGTCATACTTCAAACCGTTAATTTTGTATGGGCATATTTGGTGTACGTGTATACGCACGCTTATTTACGTTATCGTTCTTTCCTTATAAGAAAATAGTAACCGATGTCTGGAGCGTTAATAAAGTAATTAGAAACCCGGTTTTAAGTCCAAGGAAACCATTGGAACTCGGGAGGGGGGGGGACAGAGCTCCGCGTCGCGCGTGGCTTTTACAGAAATAATAAAAAGTTTTCACATCAGGCCATGACATCGCTTATGTACTCACACAAACGCAAGAAACTGACCAACATTAAGTTTGCTAACTACCTGGGGGTTCGTTTAATTTTTTTTTAACGGTGAAAATTAAAGTTCTGTAATGTTCGAAAGTTTTATGTTAACAAATATAGCCTGTTGTTTAAGACACGTAATAAGGTCGTTCCTGTCACGAAATAACTTGGGCCATTTTTGCTGTGAGGTGGTGGCTGTCTGAACCATCGCGTCGCGAGAAGTAATTACGTTTGTACCTGTTCCTGCTGCCATTTTTTTTCCATCAACAAAACCCTAAGGAAGATAATATTATAATAAAATATTTACCTGCGTGATTAAATAAAATCGACTGAAAACTATGAAATGCTAATCAGGTATATTATTTTACGAATCACTGTTTCCCTATAAAAAAGGAATGTGTGATTTAGGTGCGTAATGCCGTCATACTGCTGTGTCATATGACAATATTTCTCATAGCAGGATGGCAATTAATACCTATCACCAAGTCATCCAACGATAATATTCCCACTTACACTTTTTTCTACAAGAAATTGCACCGATATAGATTTACCCGAGGAGATTTTTGTCTCGACTTTGAGGAATGGGAAGCCATACTTTCTACGGCGTCAAGTACGATAAATTAGACTCTCGAGGTCATAAAAGTAGTGACAAGCGCCAATCAAGTGCGACAGAAACGAAAACATTCAGCGGTACCTTAAACGTTTCCATACATAAATGTGACAATACATGGCTTTATTTACGTTCTTTAAATATTTTACTTATAGTCAGCAAGTTTTTAAATGTGGAATTATACTGCTGACTTAATTTTTTTAACATGAATAACATTAATACTAACCAGGTAGTTTATTTTATATCAAAAATTATTATTTAAATGTTATACAACTTATATATAATTTTATATTTATTTTATTTTGTGTATCTTATACTTGCATATTTGTTTATTAAGTGAATTATTCATTACTGATTGATTGTAATATTATTTAAAACTGTACACTCAGACAAAATAAATATTTTCGATTCAAAAAACTTTAATATTTGAAATATGCTTCGTTTTTTAGATATTAGAATAGCTGAGATGGTTTGAACTGATCACAGTTTTCAATGTGAGGTAGAAAAAAATACACTAACCAGTTGCAGATTTGAGTTGGTTTATACTGTTATATATATATACACACATATATATACATACATATACACATATACATATATATATATATAGGTTCCCTGCTAAATGATTGAAAGTGTTTCAAAGGTATAGCTTATTGTTTTATTTAATGGGAACTTAATGCAACACCTGTAATTGGTACCTGACAAGAACAAACTACCTTTAATAAACCATTCCAGTTACCCAAGCGCACGGAAACGAATGAAAACAGAAGTAGCGTAATTATATTTGTTGTTTGAACAACTCGGTCCTCTGGTTACTTTTTTTTTTCTTCCCCACTCCGCCCGATTTTAAGAAAGCAATCAGTTCTCAGACCTCCTTACAGCCTTCTGAGATCAAGTTCGGGAAGTCTGCAAGTTTCATAGATGGAGTTTGACAGCGAAACGTCACGAGCAGAGCTCTGTTAATAACGGGTGAGTGGGAAACAAAAAGAACATTCACGAACACCTCATCTACAGTGCTGCATAAAATTGAACACTGAGAAACGCGTAAAAACACCGAGCATTTCGATGAACCAGGCAGCAGCCGTCCAATTGTACCGCCCAACAGCTGACGAATCAGTCCAAGCATACGACTTTCAGGAACAGTGACAGACCTGTAAACTTGGCTATTCATAAATGTGAATTTTCGAAAATAATATTTCTTGGTTTGTTTTGCTACGGTTGGACTTACAACCTAAAACACTAGAACTGGGGAGGACACGATGTTGCCATCTTTAGTTAACGGGAAACTGACCACTTTTGAAAGCACTGCTAAGTTTATTCTTTCCACTCTTTAGTTAAGGGCATTGCCACGGAACAATTTGTTATTTTATATTAGTATTGTTACAATTTCTCAAAGTCNGTTATTTTATATTAGTATTGTTACAATTTCTCAAAGTCAGTGGGATAGACCAGGTTCGTTAAGAGATGGAGGTCTTAATTAAATAAAAAAGTTAATTATGATTTCCTAAATTTAATTATTTACAATTACTAAAAACAAAATTCTCTCGACCCATCTCGCATAAATTGCTATCACTTGTTGTTTAGCATTAATGAATTCAATCAATACAATTTACAATTACCTCAAAGAAATTAATGTAATTAAATATTTAAAAAAATCAGTCCCAATGAACAGTGTATCAAAAGATATTCAGTTATTTTTAAATTATATGTCCACATTTAACAGTTCCAGTATTTACAATAAAATCCGTATCACATGTTCATACAGCCCCACCAGTCTGCAATGTTCTAGAGTTCTCCGAGCGCCCTCATGCACAGTGGCGTTCACTCGTCGAGTTTCACGCCACTAAACACCTCGTCCGCCGTCGCCTCGCAATCTCCCGTCGTCGTCAGTCCCCTTCACCGATGTCCCTCGCCACACTCGACTTCTCCCGGNCAGTGGGATAAACCAGGTTCGTTAAGGGATGGAGGTCTTAATTAAATAAAAAAGTTAATTATGATTTCCTAAATTTCATTATTTACAATTACTAAAAACAAAATTCTCTCGACCCATCTCGCATAAATTGCTATCACTTGTTGTTTAGCATTAATGAATTCAATCAATACAATTTACAATTACCTCAAAGAAATTAATGTAATTAAATATTTTAAAAAATCAGTCCCAATGAACAGTGTATCAAAAGATATTCAGTTATTTTTAAATTATATGTCCACATTTAACAGTTCCAGTATTTACAATAAAATCCGTATCACATGTTCATACAGCCCCACCAGTCTGCAATGTTCTAGAGTTCTCCGAGCGCCCTCATGCACAGTGGCCTTCACTCGTCGGGTTTCACGCCACTAAACACCTCGTACGCCGTCGCCTCGCAATCTCCCGTCGTCGTCAGTCCCCTTCACCGATGTCCCTCGCCACACTCGACTTCTCCCGGCTACCGCAGTCAGCAAAATACTCCTACCCAAGACTGCCGACCCCCCAGTTGTGGCTGCATTTATAGTTTCGTAGGTCACCGCCCAGAAAATTCTCTAAACGTCGCTTTGCGCCGAGGGTCCTAGTTCCCGACAATATTCTTGCGCATCCTGCCAACTCGTCGGCTACTCCAGCAGGGGGAGGAGGGGCTGTGACGCCAGCCAGGTCAGCTGTCAATCATTACTGGCCACCCAGCGACGGGACCGTGGGCGAGTCTGCCTGTGGGGAGGGGAAGGTCGAGATGGGTCACCCTCCACAGACCCGAGTCCGCACATAGTTTCCGTGGCCCGTACGGTAGTTGGCGCGTAGCAGTATCATATTAACTTGTATAGGCTGTTCACGTTGAACTAAGCACTTTTGAAAGCCATGCTTCTAAGATCTTCTTGTATGCACGTTGTGTATTCTTCCACCATACGTAAAATTTACATTGTCATGGGCCTCGTCACTTTATTCATGTACCGGTAAAGTGAAACTATGAAATTATAAGAAAAAAATCTGCTAATTCTTACACTTAGCTACATTAAAAAAACAGAAAGTGGAAGAAATAATTTAAGTTATCACATATGTTTACCTAACACTTTTAATTCGACGTTAAGACATGGAACTACTTTCCCTTTATCGTTACCAACTTTACTGGACGCATGCCGCCCAGTGCGTCCGTTAAAATATATGCAGGTAGGAGCAGTGACTTTTTTCTAGGGTTGATTTTAAAAAGTGCTAATTTTATAGTGAACAGCCTTTGGAGATTATATGTAACTCCCTTTTATTAAGATAAATGTTTTTTATATCCCGTGATTTTTGCACAATGGCATGTAAAAGTCAAAAGTTTACTGTTTTTGTAATGTACAAATAAGATAAAAAAAATATTTATAGAAAATGCAAAAAGGGCAACAGAAAGATATTGTCTTAATTCAATTTAAAGTATGCTTAGAAAAAGTTATTTTCAAAAAATTTAGGAGCAGTCACAAATAGAAAATATGCAATTATTTCCTTATTTTAAGTAATTTTTTGAAAATACAAAAATAATTCCTTGTGCAATTCTATAGCCGTCATGAAGTAGCTCTTGGCATCTTCTTTCAGTGGGAATCATCTCATTTCTGTACGTAAGATGATTTTCATTATTTGTACATTTATAAAACAGTAAAATTATCATTTTGACATGGATTTATCCAAAAACTATGGGCTCAAAATTTATTTTTTGCTAGGAAAGAGTTACCACTCGTAATGTCTAAAAGATGAACAGTATGTGGTGTAAATATAATATAACTTATTTTTCTGTGGCCAACACCCTTAAGTGTATCATAACATAGTCATACGTTAGAGGAAACATTCCATGGACTTATCTGTNTTTTCTGTGGCCAACACCCTTAAGTGTATCATAACATAGTCATACGTTAGAGGAAACATTCCATGGACTTATCTGTAAGAAACTATGCGTCCATGAACCGACAATGTCAAGTTGCTAATAACATAAATATGTTACTACAACGCTAATACTTGCACCGATCAACATAAAATAAACACAAATTTTTTCTGTGATTACCGATGCTGAGTTCAAATATGTTCTCAGATTTTTTCCATCAGGCAGGGTTTTTTTTGTGGCACTAATTACAGAAAAAAATGGATATTACTTTGTGCAAGCAAAACTTTCGTCTCTTATAATATTCACAGACTTAATTCAAGTAAACTTGACTGCGTATGGTAAATGCTAATAAAGTGATAAAAATCTGCATAATATATACATACGAAAAAACAAAAATCCTGGTTGCAACTCTTTAATTAAATTACCCCTATATCTAAACACTTCAGTCTAGGGAATATGCTACGTAAAAACAGTACAAAACGTTGTAATTTACAATGGGCAATATAAGATTTAGCATTCATCGCTTTGCATGTGAAAACGGCCACCACAGCTTCTAAAAAGGGTTTACCTAATTTTATAAAAAAAAAAAAAAGCGAGATAGTTTACGAACACACACGATATATNAAAAAAAAAAAAAGCGAGATAGTTTACGAACACACACGATATATAATATACTTATAATATT
This sequence comes from Clitarchus hookeri, assembly GCA_002778355.1. NCBI lineage: Eukaryota > Metazoa > Arthropoda > Insecta > Phasmatodea > Phasmatidae > Clitarchus > Clitarchus hookeri. Next base: position 64,470 of record NQII01007081.1, on the reverse strand, counting down.
AAGTTTAAAGGATCTTAAAAATGCAATATATTTATTTTGCGAAACAAAAAATCTTTGTTCTTAGTTTGATATACGTCATCACTGTTTAACTGACTGGATGGTCTCATTTTGCCATGCCACATATCACAATAAATTTTATTTTCCAGCAGAAATGAGCAGTTGGTAAAAAAAAAAAAAAAAAACACGACACTGTACGCAAAACTTGTATTTCATACAACCATTTTAGGCGAGAAAAAACGTGGAAACCTTTGAATGAACACTCGATTTACACTTAGAAAAATCACACAAACACGGGTTCGTTTGGAGAGTTCTCTTTAACACGATATTCCAGTAAGTAAGCGTGACAAGAAATCTTGTGCTCAACAGGAAATATTCTCAAAAATTCTCAACAGACACGAGGTTATTTTTGACACTCTGCCTTCGAAGCTGCACTACATAGAGCTTTAACACATTAACTGATTTCTAAGTCGACCGAGGCAGCATTTAACGTGAAATGATTTTTTCCCTCTCCTTGCTTTTGTAGCGTGTTGACTGAACCACCTCGTTACAGTCTTTCTTTGGAAAGCTCTGGTAAATTTTCTTAATACGCAGTAAAGCTGTATTACATAAAAACGCTACCCCAGTGACCAACTCACAGCTGTTGGCTGGCTAATAATCAATCAACGGCCCTGTTTGCGTGAGAAAAAAAACACCGGCTGTATTTTGCAGTATTTTAAACATAATTAAAATATTTGGTTGCGTCTTTCCGCCCTCTGAAATATTATTATCCCCATCGATGCAACCGAATTTGTGTTTACAGTATGGTAGCGATATTGTAATACGAGAGAAAAGAAAAAGGTGAAACAGCGCGTTATTTTGACAGACATCTGTTCACAACGCACAAAGCGGTGGCTGGCGAAGCAACCAGTACATACCAACAGTGCAAATATGCGCAGAAATACGATATACTACCTGTGAGTGAATAGCGAATATAGTTGGTTGACGGTAAATAAATTACTTTTGTAAGCGCTTCTTAATCTATTCTTGGAGCGGGCTGTGTTTCTTTCCGCTCCACCCAAAAATTAACACTTCCAATGATTTACTGATACGTTTCCATTCGTCAAACAAGAACCACTAAGAAATTATTTTAAAAAAATTTTTTAAAAAAGTTATAACTACAAGAACTGTTGCTCTAAAGGGGAAAATACTAATTTCAAAAACCATCTACTTTAACGCTGCGCATTTATAGAAGATAGTAACAAATGAAACTATTTGAAATTTCTTGCTGCCAACATTACTGTAGAAATTACCAGTCCGGTGTTTGCGATCAAATATATGTAGTTACTAGCAGATTTTAATTCCCACAGATTCAAAATTGCTGACACAGCACGTATTGATTTCAAAATTTCTGAATCAACACCAAACCAGCTTTAATCAGACCCTCCCTAACTAAACATTTTTTTTTTGCAGCACTTTTCAACTGTTGTAATCTGAAATAAGCAGCAAACCACACTTTACGTTTCCACACAAAACATGAGTAACTGACTGTGTAAAAGAATTTTGTTTATTTATGTGTAGCTTTCCGTCCTATCGACTGCTGCGTCATTAGAGACGAACAGAGAATTAACCAGCGATTGCATTTAGTAAGAAACCATCCTTGCGTCAGCCTGGAGTGATTTGAGTGAAATTTAGTTGATAAATTTCTGATGTTTCTGATGTCATTTAATTATTGTATATATGTTATGTATATATATATAAAACATAGGACCTTAGTTTCGTCTTCGAAGAAGCTGAAGACTGCGCCCCGTTTTCAGTCGCCAAAGTCTTATAATATTTTCTGCGATTTTTAAATTTTCTAGAAAAAATTGCTATTACATTTTGGTTTATGCGGTAGATGTTGTTCGAGATGGTGGTCAAAGGTCTATGTCAAGGTCAGATGACATCATCCAAGGTCAAGGCCAAGATTGCTTGTTGTTGGGGGTGGATTTTCTTAGAATCTTCCTATGTTTGTTTTATACATAAAATATATTTTTTTTCTTTCATCGTTAGCAAAGATGTTGCCCGAGATGGTGACCAAAGGTTAAGGTCACATCACGGTTCCTACTATTGCCATCGAAAAGTATAATTTAGCTGGTAAAATATGTGGTGATGAAGATGACTATGATGGTCATGGTGATGTTAGTATAGAATGGTTGGTTCAGTTGCTATTTAGACTGCGAAGAGTGAACATTTACTGAGGAAAACGTACTCTTTATTTGACGATGGAAAGTAAAAGAGAACGTTAATTGTGTTGCTACTGCAAGAAGACCTTGTCTAACATAAACTGTGGCAGCGCGAAGCTGTTTGTCATCAGAATGCAGTATTTGGTATGCTCACATTAGAAAAGTGTAAATCACAGTTTGGATATCGCAGCAATTAAGAAAGGCATTTTGCAACATGTAAGGGTCTTCCTGCACTGCCTGTAAAGTGTTATCTATAGAGAGTACCAGATAAATGTGAGGGTTCATCTACAAATGTTGAGAACAGATCTTTGCTCCCACCAAGACATCCATGCAAGTATTGTGACAAGGTGTTTACATATGCATAAGACTCAAGGAGATATGAAAAAAAGTATCTATGTGAGGATCACCATTTGTATGACAAGTCGATTTGATAAGTGTAGACGAATGTATGCAAGTGTTGACAATTTAAATAGTTATTTGAGACTTTGTAATGGAAAAAATTNGAAAAAATGTAAGGATCTCTGATGAACGAAAAGGTTATCCATCATCCACCCAGTTTTAAGTCGCAAAATTTCTCTCAAGCTGCCTCTAATGGTATATCGGATATTACACCTGTCACTGCATCATCTGATTGTACAACACATTCTAAGTCAGTGCTCTGCGAGTCAAAACCTAATGTTAATAGCTTTTTCCTGAAGCGATCTGCATTCTAAAGGATTATGTTGCACCGAATATGTCAATTACATTGAGAGATGTTTGCTCTTTCCTGTCAAGTATGAAACCTAATATAATAAACCAACTTATCGATGAGGTGGAAAAATATGTTTTCGACAAATATAATTTTTGGCTGGAGTGTAGCTGTACGAACCCAGAGCCTCACAATGGCGAATGTTGCAGCAGAGCCTTCAAGACCTCGAATGTAGATGTGTATAATGTAGACATAATATAAAGCATTGTTGTTTGTAGTATACACAAATTATGTCAAGAGGAAAAATAAATGGTTACCAAGGGTTCGGGTTGGACCCTGTCTTCAGTACATCATCTAGAGCTGAGAACAAGCGGGCACTATCCACTTGGTAGATAGACACATACTGATTTCCCTCTACCCCAGGTTAGAAACTTACAACATAACTTCGCTTTCGATTGGCAGGATGATGATATAAATTACTGCAACCACAGAAAATCACTCAGTTTGTTAAAGAGACATGTACGATGCTGGTACTGCGTGAAGGTAGCATTGATGAGTCAGCATTAAGGAGTCAGTGGTGAGGAGTCAGCATTAAGGAGTCAGTGGTGAGGAGTCAGCATTGAGGAGTCAGTGGTGAGGAGTCAGCAGTGAGGAGTAAGTGGTGAGGAGTCAGAGGTGAGGAGTCAGCGGTAAGGAGTCAGCGGTGAGGAGTAAGTGGTGAGGAGTAATTGGTGAGGAGTAAGTGGTGAGGAGTCAGTGGTGAGGAGTCAGTGGTGAGGAGTCAGTGGTGAGGAGTAAGTGGTGAGGAGAGTCAGAGGTGAGGAGTCAGCATTGAGGAGTCAGCGGTGAGGAGTCTGAGGTGAGGAGTCAGCATTGAGGAGTCAGTGGTGAGGAGTCAGTGGTGAGGAGTCAGTGGTGAGGAGACAGCATTGAGTCAGCAGTGAGGAGTAAGTGGTGAGGAGTCAGAGGTGAGGAGTCAGCGGTGAAGAGTCAGCTGTGAGTAGTTAGTGGTGAGGAGTCAGAGGTGAGGGGTGAGGAGTCAGAGGTGAGGAGTCAGTGGTGAAGAGTCAGTGGTGAGAAGTCAGTGGTGAAGAGCCAGTGGTGAAGAGCCAGTGGTGAGGAGTCAGCAGTGAGGAGTCAGCATTGTGGAGTCAGCACTGCTCAGAAGTACAAGTATTTCAGTTCACATATGCTTTAAGATGATCAAAACCTCTGAGGATGTGCAATCGAGTATGTCCTGTAAGACTACATTCAAACCTTCACCGAGTGTTCAACAATTACATGGAAAACTATGCAGTTACTGTGGCAAAACCTCCAGTGAAAGTTGGAATGCACGTCGCCATTAACAGAGCATATGTTCAAAGAATCCTACCTCCAGAGTACTAACATGTGATGTGTGCGGTGCAAGATTTGGTAGATGCGATAATCTAATGAGACATATTGCTATGTGTAAAGATATTGAACGTATTAGCGCAAGACAAGGCTATGGCTAGCCTTCCTGCTGAATTGTCGTGTAAAGTATCGTTGGTTCGAGCACTCATAACATTGCACTGGCCTGCATCATGTTAAAAAAAAAAAGTGTGCGATAAAGGGAATATCAGTGCTGCAGACGTGCAGTTTGGAAAGTGCGAGCTTTAGAACCTTCGGAAGTTGTGAACAACATACATGCACCGATAACATGTACAGTGAAAAACGAAGATGTTACAACTATCCAGGACGGTGAGAACCAAAACATGTTACCTCCAAGACTGCTGGTTATGTTGTGAAATACGCATAATCTACTGATGATGAAGTGACGACATCTGCAAATCAAAAGCATAAACATGCTGCTGAAGGATTAGGGCTAGTTGGTGCAGGAGAAACGTCAATTCGAACCTAGTACTCTGGTCCAGAGATATCTCACAACCTACTCAACACAAAAGAAAATACATGTAGAGATGTATCGTGAAACTTCTACAATGAATCTCTTGAAGTCTAGCTACTTATTTTCTGAAGACCCCAATAACTTGGTTGATAGACTGCGTAGGTTACATTGAAAAAAAAGAGGATATCTTTCTGTCAGTGAAGAGATAAATTCGATTATTGATGAACTCAGATCTAGAGGCTTTATTGAATGGCATATTGTGTATGTGTGTGTGTGCACGAATTGGGCAAGAATAAGAATAAATACAAACATTAGAAACAAAAATAATTTATGTTTTATTTTCCTAAAATTCCTATCGCCTAAGAATATATCTACTGGTATGTATTTATAAATGTATGGCATGCTGCAAGTATTTGCGTTGAACATACATGGAGTATAGCTATGTACAATTCACTGGTCAACAAAAAAAAGTTTTTTCTTTCACAAGGACTAAATAAACAAAATCTAAGTATCTTTACCATGCTGAGTTAAAATATGTTCTCAGATTTTGTCCATCCGGCAGGGTTTTTTTTTTGTAGTATGTGTTTAAAGTTTTAAAAGAATTAGTACTTACGAAACACTAAATACTAAATATACTGCTAATTTACGCTTATCTAAAAAGTTTTATATGATGATTTTCGGCCATACTTTGCGTTCGGGATGTCTCTCTTCATGATCCAGCAGTAGTCGGCCAGCATATTGGGACTCAATTTGCCTTGGTACCTCTTTTCCATAGTAGAAATCCTCTGATGAAAACGCTCACCATGTTCATCAGAGATTGTCCCAAGATTATCAGGGAAGAAGTCTAGGCGAGAGTCCAAGAAGTGAATTTTCAAAGGCATGTTGCAGCCCATTCCTTTGTACGACGTCAGAGGATCACTCACTATTTCACTCTAGTTTTCTTCTTTATTATTGCCAAGAAATCCACAACAGATATCTCTGAATGATTTACACGCTGCTTTTTCCGGTGGATGTAACAGTTCCTCAAAATAATCATTATCCGATATTATTGATCTTATTTGCGGCCCTATAAATATCCCTTCCCTCAATTTTGCATCGCTTATTTTAGAAAATTTAGATCTCAGATATATAAATGCTTTTACAAAAAATTTTATAAGCCCCATTTTTATATGCAGGGGAGGTAAATACACCTTTTCGGGATCCACTAATGGGGTATTTGTTACACTTTTATGCCCAGGGATAAGAGATTCACGTTTAGGCCATTGTTTCTTTATGTTATGAGACTTCCTATCCCTACTGTCCCATTCACACAAAAAACAGTATAATTTCGTGTATCCACGTTGCAAACCTAACAATAAAGCTATGACCTTCAAATCACCACAGATATTCCAATTAGATTTAGTATAGTTTGTCGCGTGACAGTTTGGAGGATTATAGCACGCCTTTGGCTCACTTCCCTCACCCCCTTGCCCCACCCCCTNAACTGTGGGGCCTAGACAAGCCCACGTCAAGTTAATTTGTCCACAACTGTGAGGCAAGCATACCTCAAGTTAATTTTTTCTAACAACAATTTCATATTTTCATATGTCTCTTTCATATCACTGGCATGCACGACAGGTATTTATGGTANCGACAGGTATTGATGGTAATTCATTCCCATTATGCAGTAGTACAGCCTTCAAACTAACTTTCGATGAGTCTATGAACAATCGCCACTCATCTGGCTGGTGTTGATGTCCAGGAACCTCCATTAATGAACAACCATTATTACAAAAAACTACATAGCCTTCTTTAGAGAAGTATTCACTGAAATCACTATCGCGACTACGATAAATGAATATCCGTGTATATTTTTGGAGTAGATTCCAACCTTTGAGCCTGGAACTTAAAAGCTCAGCCGACTGTTTAGACAAATTTAAATCCCGTATAAGATCATTAAGATCTTCTTGAGTTAAAAGGTGAGGTTCTGATGAACTACTTGCTTCAAATGCAGGGTCACTTCTCTCCTTTCTTTCGTCTTCAGTATGAGCTGGGTCGGAGTCGGAGTTATCACTTGAGGTCATGAAATCTGGACACTTTGGTACAGGATACGCTTCACTATGTGGCACAGGTCTCATTGCAGAAGCCAATTTGGGATTCTTAACTGTATATTTTGTTTTGGAATTAATTCCTTTAAGGTTGGTTAAGCAGAAATAACAGTCAGTTAAATGGTCCTTCTGTTCCCTCGAAATCATAGGAACTGAAAACGGCATATGATGAGTAGCATTTTCCCATCCAGTGAGAAGCCTAACACATGATACACAGCATATATTTGGGGCCCAGTCTTTATCGAAATCATAAGATTTACACCCAAAATAAAGTTCATAACATTTTTTCACAAGTGGTGTGAAATTTCGCCTCTGAGACTTGAAGGTCAGTTCACCACACACGTAGCAGAAATTTTTTGTTGATTTAAACACTTTGTTGTCATATTGAAACGTTTATAAAACTCATAAAACTTACAAATAAAAACAATATACAGTAGAAAACCACTGAATGTTGCCAGTCTCACTACAATTTCAATACTGGCTACTGGCCATCTGCTTACTAAAACAATGCAATATTTGACAGGCAGTCGAAACGCGTGGGAAAAGGCAGAATGCATCTAGCGGTGTCACCGAGATTCTCCGAGTCGAGACGCGTGGGAAAAGGCAGATGGCGTCTATGTGTGTCGCCGAGGCGCCCCGAGTGAAACGCGTGGGAAAAGACAGAGGGCGTCTAGCGTTGTCGCCGCCGGGGCAAGACGCGTGGGAAAGCGCCGAATCAAGACGCGCATATTTTTTGCCTAATATAGACTTCTTTATTAAAACTCTGAGAGACCAAGTTATTGCTTCCCTCGCCTCTCCCCGTCGCAGAGGATAACTGTCATCTTGGTAAGAAAGAGTACAACCCGCCTCCAAACAAATTCGCCCCCGACGAAGCTTTGCCCTTACGACCACAGAAGGAAAGCGGACAAAACATCGCCCGAGGTTTCAACCCTCGACATCCAAGACGCCCGTAGTCTGCGCCAGAGAGGTAACTCGTACCCTACGACCCGCCCTGTATCTCACAGGGAGCGAGTAGCGTCATACAGAAGTATATTACGCGAAAATGACTGTCACGAGAAAACTATGCATGGTGGAAGAAATCTGATTACATATTTGAATTCTGCATAAAAAAAACTGGACTAGGATCGCTATTCAGTTTCCTTGTGAAAAAAATCATGTTGGAGGTATATTTCATTGTAAGCTGTGGGATTATAAAGATTTTAAGTATATACACATACATGAACAGTATACCTGATTGCCAGAGTAAGTGCACTCACTTCGTGTTGAACAACAAAAATTGTCTTTGCGCTTTTTGCTTTCTCTTTTCAAGCTAGCATTGCGGGTAAACACCTCGTCGCAGTTGTAAGTATTGTTTGCAATGCTGAACATGCAATGAGTACCTTCATGTCGTGTATTAAAGATTTTACTAAAACTATTTCCACATAGCTTCCAGTGATTGCATACAGTTATTCTTCTGAACATGATGGATTACATTGGACGCTACGTTTTAACATATTATAGGACCCGCCTATCTTTTGCTCGGAACTGTAGGACTTAACATCTCGTCGACGAGGTTATTCGAGAAGTCGTCGCTTAAACAGTTTCAACTCACATTTGTTTATTTCACTTGTTTTTTTTTTTAATGAGGGAATAAACTAAATGCATCTTAGTTATATATGTAGTCATTTTAGCACCACATAGATGTTGCATGTAATTGACCACTAAATTTTCTTATGATTGTGTTCCTTGTACACCCAAGTCTTTGGGATGTTCACTAACCCTGATCGCAACCTTTATACTTTATTCAGTGACGTATATAGATATCCGTTTTGAGGTTGGACGAAAAAAATGTTGTTGGTATTAATTTTTATATTCTTTCGCTTGTCTGTGTAGTGAATATATACACTCTCAATTGGGATGCTGTATTTTTATTAAAAATTTTATTGATAAAGTGGATATGAGATTTTCGTATCTCATCTACCATAAGAATGGGGAAAGAAAATGTCAATTACAGATAAAATAATAAGAATATGAAATAAGTATTACTTGTACGTTATAGTAGTCATATTCTAAGCATTCAGGGGGAAAAATATTTATAGCATTTTGGTTTGGAAGCCTTACTGAATTAATTTAAGTTTGTTAGTGAGTTAGAAGGATATTTGTTTGAATTCCGGGGATGGGATTTTTTTATATTTTGGTCTTAAACAATTTTACTGGATGTATGTTTTCGCAGTGTTATTCTTTTATATATGTTTTCCTGGAAGGTCACGTGTTGCAATAGTGGTTTTCAGCGTACACTCTCAAGAAAATTTCCTGTGATGTAGGAGAGAGACAAAAGGTTCTGTATATTAACAGAGTTGGCGCGAGTGATCAACGATCGGAAATTTGTATGATGGATCGACTAAAATAGTGTTTTGATAGGAGACGAGTGGTTTGATAGCTGCTTCACAACATGTCAGACACCATGTTTCTTTGTGGTGATAGAGTTAGGGATTGCCAGAGCGATAAGTTAGAAGGTCGGTTTCTTAATTAAATTTCAGACTTATCTATTCGGATGGATATGAGATGTATATAGATGTATATAGATGTTTGCGATTCTCATTTTACAAAATTTATGGGGAAATGTCTGTGAGGAGGGTCTATGTTCAGTTCGTGGTTTGATGTAGGTTTGTTTAAGCATTTAGGTATATGTTGTGTCTCGAACAATCTGTCATAACCCTCTGCGAATTAGGTTCTATATTTGCGATGGTAACGATATGCAATAGTGGAGATATTTCACATATCACCCTTCGTTTGTAAAAGGAAAATTATTTTTTTTGAAAATTGCTTATATTATTATTTTTTTTAAATTTATAATAGCAGTTTCTTCCTTGACACGACGACGATGTGGTGTCTCTCTCTCTCTCTCTCTCTATCTCTATCTCTATCTCTATCTCTATCTCTATCTCTATCTATATCTATCTCTATCTCTATCTCTATCTCTATCTCTATCTCTATCTCTATCTCTATCTCTCTCTCTCTCTGATCAGGATATGCGTGTGTTTGGGTGAAGCAGAATGCATTTCACGTTTTTTTTAAACTTTTCTTTAGCTGTATAGACATATATGATATGAGTAAGGTAGGCAAGTCGCAGGTTCTCGACAGCGAGTTCATTAGAGAAGGGAGCAAGTTGCTCAGAGAAGCAGGAGCTGGTAGGAATCAGCCATGGCCTGTAGTAAGGAACTATCCCAGCATTCGCTTGTAGAGATCTTGGGAAACCCATGGAAAACCAAGAATCAGAATGGCCGGATCGCAATTCGAACCAGAGTCCTCCCGAATACGAGGTCGAATACAGTATTTGCCACTGCACCACCTCACGCGGTACGTGAGTAAGGAATAAACATTGTTTCCAAACCACCTCTTGTAAGAATGATTGGTTATGGAAGAAATTTTTTTAAAGACTTTTGTACACATACATTTTTCTCACCTTACACGAAACATTATAAAACATACTATAATTTCCCGCGCATAATTTTCAGATACTATGTCGATTTTTCGCCATATGTTAATGACTTCACGAAAAGTATAAAAGATCGAAGTGTATATATAATTACTTCATTCTGTTTGTGGAGCGCTTACATTTAATGATGTTACTAATAATTTTTTTAAGTAATTTTTTTCCGTCAAAAGCACAACACATAATTGTGTTTTCAATGCGAAACGTCAACAGTGTGGTGCTAGATACGCCATCTCTGTCTTCAGTGTCAGAAGTAATGAAGTCGGACATGCATTCTTCAGAAGAAAATTCACTGCAATCATCGAATTCTTTACAGACACGGGAGAGGAAATATTACTTCGGTGCACTTTACATAAAGTTCTATATAAAGTAGTATTAAGCCAGCAAAACTCAAAGTGTTAATTAACCGAAATGAACAGGATGGATTGTACATTATTCTACATTGGAAAGAAGAATTGATTGGGACACTTTCAGCTCGGTATTGTATAGGCAGAGAGCCAGCCAATAATGAAAGTTGCTTAGTGTATGGACCAATAGGATGGTTGTAAATGGGAATATAGAGAACAGCAGAGCTGATGGCGATGCAATCGTGAATACAGGAGACTCGCTTCTAACTTGTCTTGATTGCCAGTAAATCTGCACCGCACTCAAAGTGATAACCAAGAGTGCACTGTATAATCCATTCACGGTTACTTCCAACTTTCGTGAAGCCCTGCTAAAGTTCTACTTTCAGGATATTCTTCCGCTTCATGCAAACAAAGCCTTGAAAATTACACCACAAGTGGGCCAACGCACCGCATTCGTGCGCAATCATTGTAATAACATTTTTCATAAGAACTATTTCTTACTAGCCATTACCAACACACATATTCTATCACTGTTTTTATTCTTATAAATTATAAATGAAATAATATAATTTCAAGATAAATTATAAATAAAATTTATATTTAAATAAAAATAAGTCACTTTAATTATAACACAAGTGTAAAACGCTTGTGAAACAGGGCGAGTTTAGAAAACAACCAAACACGTCATATATAGTGTGATTTTTCAAAGGTTTGATTTAAAAAAGTGTGAAGAAACCGCGAATAGACTATATATAGTATGTAGATGCTCACCTGCTTGGCTATCCTGGCGANATTAAAAAAGTGTGAAGAAACCGCGAATAGACTATATATAGTATGTAGATGCTCACCTGCTTGGCTATCCTGGCGAGGCTGTTGAGCTCGCGCTGCAGCAAGGGCAGGTGGGCCCTGAGGAAGGGCACGACGAAGGGCCTCAGCGGGAAGTTGGTCACGTCCTGCAGTGAGTGGTGGAACTCCTCTATGCCGATGTTGCTGCTCTGTCCGCAAACACAAGCACACCGCACTCCGTCACTTCAACACAATCCCGCCCTTGCTCGCAGCCTGCTTACTATTTAACGACCACAGTCTGTGGAGTGAGTGAAGAGATTTGCGCGGCTCTTGACAGCTAGGTTTTTAGACGATGATGGTGATTGAGGTGAGGACGGAGCAGCGCCGGAATGAAAGGGCGGGTTAAATGGGAGATACCCAGAAAAAACCCCACCGACCAGCGGCATCCTCCGGCACGAGTACCACGTGCGAAAATCCGGGATGTGACCCGTCCGGGGATTGAACCCGGTTCGCCTTTGTGGGAACGGTGTCTGGAGGACAGTTCTGGACCACGGAATAGGTAATTATACAGAAATGAAATGGGTGTAGGGTTTCCTTTTCTGTAAGCAAACTCGGTCACTCAGTGGCCGCGAGAAGCTGTGGAAACTGGGATTGGGTCTGATTGGCTATTGGTCGGGTTGCAGTCTGGCGAATCAGTTTCTAGGAGCTGATTTCTGAACGACGTTCCGCCATATTGCTGGTCGGTGAGGGCATTTTGCTGGCGTGTGTGGCTGGAGTTCGCAATACACGTCACTATTTCACCTCTGTATTGTTAAGTACTCTGTGTCTGGACACTCGCGTCNTGTGGCTGGAGTTCGCAATACACGTCACTATTTCACCTCTGTATTGTTAAGTACTCTGTGTCTGGACACTCGCGTCGAAAGAAAGCTAGCCAAACTTACGTAACTATTGTATCTGTTTTATTTACTGAAATGTCCCCTTTAGCCAGGAAATCGTGTTTTTAGGAAAAGTCTTTTAACGATGGAATTTCTACAATACTAAAATTCACACTTTAAAATATTTTTTTTTTTTACAAATTACAAAGTTTTATATTTTATTTTATTTTTATACGTTATACATATTTAAAATTTATAAATATTTTTTACAAATTACAATTGAGACAGATTAGTAAAAAGATATTTATGTTACGCATTTTCAATCTGAAGAAAGAAAATATATTATCATACCATTTCAAAAGTTTAATTTAACGCCAGATAATTAAAAATTATTTAATGTTCTTTACATTTGCTAAAAGTATTTAGCCCAATATTTAAATTTAAAGAGAAAATGTTTAGCGTGTCTGGTGGTGTCATATAGTTCACTATTTGTTGGTAAAGCTGCGTCATAGTTACACGAAAATGTATACGTTGACCATTAAAACATTTCTCTGAACGGCAATCACGCGCCACTTAGCTTTTAGCATAACTTTTATTCTGTGAAAGTCTTCACTTCATTAACATTAATGTTATAGCATCTACGAAAATGTTCGTAGGACTAATCAACAACACTAAAACCCGGAATGATATCAAATTAACGTTGGTTTTCTGTGATAAACCAAGTGGCTCGTCTTCCGACACTAGGTTCTGGTGAAGCAGTGTGATCACAAAAAAAAAAGTGTTCACATTACTTTTTTTTATTAATATTGTAGCAGGTGTCATTTCAAGATGAAAGGATCATAAAAATTTTACCGTTCGATACAAACAAATGTAAGACTCACTATTTGTGTTCCGCCATCTATTTTTTCAGTATATGGCGTACAAAAAAAAATACTGACTGTTGTGCTCGGGGTGCTGCAGTTATTCGCCCTCTCTAAAGCGGTCAGTAACAAAGACAGGCTTTAATGTTCTACACTGGTGTCTGAACCTGTTCTCATATGATCATGGTCACAACTGTACACGGGCGGGAATCTGATCATTTACGTGTGCTACTGCAGTTCCCACAAAAAAAAAAAGTCGAAGACGCACAACCAATGCTTGCTTACAAATTCAAGCAGCAAGTAATTTCTTCCATGCACAATTAAAACATAGCACTTAACTACGATATAATTGTAAAATGTAATCTTAAACTATATCTGGTATCGCATACGCACTATGTCAGGGGCATTACCCACGTAAGGAACGGAGATGTGATTCCCGAAACACAACGTGAAGTGGGAGTAGTGGCGTAATGCAATTGTGGGAAAACTGGAATATCCCGAGAGAAAAAAAAACCTCACGCGCAAAAAAAATCCTGATTATGATTCGCCGGGAATTTAACCCGGGCGACCGTGGTAGGAAGCCGATCTACTGATCGCACGTCCTTCGAGGTTCCAGTTTTACATAAAGAGCATTGATACGACTAGACTTTCTCAAAACGTCGTTAACAACAACGTGTCTTTCATTTCAGCCATCACTAGTCGAGGATAATTATTTTGAGCTTAATACTACAGGAACCTCTGCTTTTGCGTCGGACAGCTAACTAGGGATTTGGAGTTATGTAAGGAGGGGAGGGGGGAGTGTTTTACATGTCATACCAACATAAACTTAGGTTACATCTAGATACTTATCCACAGCAAGGACGGGATAACGTCCTAGCAAAAATTTTGTTTAATTTATTGCAGTAATTTGCAAACGTTGTAATTTTGTGCTAAAGTAAATTGTAAGTTACTCATGCTGTTCTCTACACTTAATGCAGCAACTATAATATAATTTGTACCTCTTAGACAGCAGTTTTTACGTTAACGAGACGCGGTTTTTTTTAGAGAACTCATCAGAGCTACTAAAATTGTAGAAAATATTTCAATTAACAAAAGAATCGTGCGATGTTTATATTATTTTGTGATCGAAGTAACTTTTCATTCGTGTTCAAAAATTTTTCCTACAGAAAAATGCAGGTTCTAAATGTCTTGAATTTGGTTTATTTGAAACACTTCTATAATCTTAATACAAATATTTCTCGCCTTACCCTTCGTTGTTGCCGCTGGATTTTTTTAAAATTTCTTATTATGAAGGCATTGGACAACTTACTGGAGAGTAATGAAAGACGCATAAACTGTCGGAGCAGCATGGCCTAAGCCAGAAAAAGGTTATGTGTGAGAGGGGGGAGGGGAGTATCCTTCTTTTACGTCACCCATGCACCAGCCCATCATTCTTATCATTTATGGGTGACCGCCCCCTAGTGGGAGGGGAATCAAGATACTCCTGTAGCACGAATAAACTTAGGCTAACACGACAGTTGGCCACACCCGAACACGCAAGTTCTTGTCCACGATAGCTGGTCCGCGGACGCCTAACTGTTGATTGGTGCACGCGACCCTCTGACGTCACAGCTCGCGTCCTGATGTCCCAAGGTCCCAAGATCATTCGCCAACTTCAACTTTCGTCCGCGGACGCTTTCCAAATTCTTTTGTTTTGTTTGCATTTCATCGCGCGCAAACGGTAAAATTAAATAATAATTTATTGATATCGAAGCGTGAAGATTAAAAAATATAATACACGCTATTTGTTTAAAGGCAAAATCTTCAATATCGTAGCCGCAAAAAAGAAACTTTAATAAATAAAAATACAAAAATGCACTAGCTCAAGCAGAAAATAGAAAAATAAATTCAATTGAAGTTAAATTAAAGCAAAATAAAAATGTACTCACTCGCATAACTCAAATTGGAAAACAAAACAAAATAAAATAAGGTACACATATCAATATTGACGAGTAATCGCATACAATTTATTGAGGTGCCGATTTGAGCGCACTCTAGTTTCTGTGTTTGAAAGCTTAGCTTCGGACGTCGTAATTGTNACAATTTATTGAGGTGCCGATTTGAGCGCACTCTAGTTTCTGTGTTTGAAAGCTTAGCTTCGGACGTCGTAATTGTGGACGCGTACGTCGGGACATGCGTCCGCGGACTCACGTGCTCCTTAGTCCACTCTGAGACTCGCATACAGAGCACCTTGGTCCGGCCCGAGATGCTCTATCCTTGGGGCTCTTGCCCCACCCCTGCTGATTGTCCAGGAAAGAAGTTTGGGGGGAGGGGGTGATAGGACACAACCGATAGNACAATTTATTGAGGTGCCGATTTGAGCGCACTCTAGTTTCTGTGTTTGAAAGCTTAGCTTCGGACGTCGTAATTGTAGACGCGTACGTCGGGACATGCGTCCGCGGACTCTCGTACTCCTTAGTCCGCCCTGCCAACACTCTGAGACTCGCATACAGAGCACCTTGGTCCGGCCGAGATGCTCTATCCTTAGGGCTCTTGCCCCACCCCTGCTGATTGTCCAGGAAAGAAGTTTGGGGGGAGGGGGTGATAGGACACAACCGATAGNAGGGCTCTTGCCCCACCCCTGCTGATTGTCCAGGAAAGAAGTTTGGGGGGAGGGGGTGATAGGACACAACCGATAGACACTCCAGCTTTGCTGTCCTTGATCGCGACATCCACGGGAGACTGGCAAGTCATTCGCAGTCCGCCGCCGAGAACAAGTAGACCATTTCTGCGTGTGGTGAATTCTCTTAAATTAAGATTTTAGATCTGGCCCCCATTTTGGTCTCTGAAGACGAGTACATTTGTTTCGGCGGGATTCTGACCCCAGAATCCTAGTTGCCATACGGGTCTTATTGTAAGCAGTTGTGTCTATTCTAATTTTTAATAACTACGGAATATTTCAATGTAAATAAATTTGTTTTAAGGGCAAAAATTAAAGCTGATATTTTGTCGCAAATTTATTAATTGGGTTATTGATACATAGATGTGGTCGTTGAAAAGTGTTAAAAGTCAGAAAAAATCGCTGTAAGTAGCAATCTGTTTACGATATTCATTCTTTTGTAAAAAACATGTTTTAACAGTAGAGAAAGTACTGTATCTACTCCGAACAGACTGCCGCATTAAAACCCTATAGGCACCGCTTGGAATTCTGAGGAAAAGAGAACACACGCGAAGCTTGTTTATGCTATTTTCCATCGCCGTCGTAACCTTGAGGCGTTATTATTATTATTATTTACTAGAGCCGAGGCGCCTCTGGTAAATTCCTCGGCGAAGTTGGCCGAAAACCCCACGTTCGCCGGATTTGAATAACGCGCGAAGAGAACAACATTCGATATCCCGGGAGGGGGCTGATTGCATCTAGAGTGTGTGATATCTACCTCCGTCGGCACCGTCCGGTCATGAACGGCCAAGGACCACTCTGCCTCCTACACAATGGGCGCCGGGGAAACATCTCGGTGTCGGAGGTGGCCGGACCGTGAAATTGACTACTCCCCCCTCCCCCAACCTACCTCTCACCCCCTTTGCCAACCAGAGTAACGTGGAGCGACGGCTCCAACACCTCATGCAGTCTACGCTTGGATGCAGACACGCTACAGTCTTGGGAG